>OY986966.1:16527705-16667694 GCA_963920575.1 Narthecium ossifragum
TCTCTCATCCCCCTCTACCATTTTTTAATTCAATTTTTTAATGTGTAATTGTTGATTTTCTATTTAATCTAGCATTTTTTAATGTATGTGTTTTTTAAAAGAATTCTTTTAACATTTTATTATTTGGACAATAAATAACCTAGCAGTTTTTTTCCATTGTTGATTTTCTATTTAATCTAGCATTTTTTAATGTATGTGGTTTTTTAAAAGAATTCTTTTAACATTTTATTTTTTGGACAATAAATAACATAGCAGTTTTTTTCCATTAATTTATTTTGACATATTGGCGATTTAAGCTGATATTAGAAGAGAGTTTAAATCATAATTCCATATGAGTATGTATGTTCACTTATTCAGTTATTCCTATTAGATGAGAGTAGGGGTGGCAATCCGGGTCATGACCCGCAAACCCGACCCAACCCGAATTAAACGGGTTTGGGTTTAGTGTTATCGGGTTCGGGTCATGAACGGGTCGACCCGTTGATGACGGGTGATTAAATGGGTCGGGTCGGGTTGACCCGCGGGTTAGACGGGTCAACCCTTTTACCCGTTTAATGTCAGCCTGTCGGAGACGACGACTGCCTTGGCCCAAGGATGGAGGTGGCGCTCGGTGGCCGGATCTGGCCAGGAAACGGTCGGAGGAGGGTCGTGGTGGATAGAGGGTGTCAGATCTGGAGTTGGGTGGTCAGGGGACGTCGGGGGTGGCCGTGCGTCGGTGGAGTGGAGAGACGTCGGGGGTGGCCGCGCATCGGTGGAGTGGAGAGGGGGAGGGGGGTTGCCGTGGGTGGCCGCAGCTTCACCGGAGAAGGAGGGAAGGAGTGGGTTGCGGCCCTTGCGAGGTAGCTCAGGAGGAAGGAGGAGAAGGCGGGTGGACCGGTGGAGGAATGTAGAGAGAGAGAGAGAGAGAGAGGAGGAGAGGAGGAGATGGATTTAAACAGGTCAATCTGACCCGGATCCGACCCGATCCGACCCGACCCGTTTAATAAACGGGTCGGGTTCGGGTTCAACCTTTATTAAACGGGTCAATATCCGACCCGACCCGTTTAATACAAAGTAAATTATAATATCCGTGGCGTAGGCACGGGCATTTACTAGTAATATTATAAGCTCGGATTATAATAATATATTTTTACTGTTCATTGAAGTTTTCGGGGTTGCTTCCCGTTGCAGGAGTTCGCGGTTGACGGTCGTGGTACCGTCGTAATGCCGGGACCCGCTGCAAATCGGCTGGTAGCGGTTGGTAGTACCGCTGCAGCGATCCTGTTAGACTTGTATGTTGCCTGATCATACTGTTGCATGATTTATTCTCTTATCTGTGTATGTTCATAGCATGCATTCTCTGTTGTGCATTAGTTGCATGGTTAGGGCGTGGGTGATTTGTGGATCGCCGTCCCGAGGCTGGAAGCTCGGATTTAGCCCTAGGACCGGGGTTGGGTAGTTAGGACTCGGTTCGAATTGTGGTGTCCGGTCAAACTTGATGATAGGCTTAGATGACTGGTACACATGTTGCTTGATGATTATAGAGGTCGTGTCGGCCTTGAGTCGGATGCTGAGGTGTAGCCCGTGTTCCACTGTGTTGACCCTTGAGTAGAGGGGTTGCCTACTTAGCGGTGCCGTTTCCCGCCTGCAGTGCCGTTCCCTGCTTGTGGGCTAGCAGTGTTGTTTCCTGTTTCTGAGTGTGACCAGACATGTGACCAGCTCGGCTGGAAGACCATGATCGTGGGCCTCAGGGACACGTGGTGGGGTTATGGGGCCCCTGTGTACACCCAGGTCTTACTTGAGGGCGACACGATTGCGTTCCCCCTTCCTTCTGTGTGATGTAGTGTAGAACCCTACTGAGCTTTATGCTCACTCCTACCCGGGCTACGTTTTGCAGGTGCAGGCGCCAACTCTTCTTCAGTAGCCCTTACCGGGCAGGTGTTTGGTGGCGCGGCGGCGTCTGGTGGGGTCTGAGGATCGGTGATCACATTCTACAGTTGTTATAGTTAGTCTCCTTCGGGAGTATGATGTATAAACTGTTGTAACCCCTTTGAGGTTTTTGAATATTATATTATATCTTTTGATGTTTGAAATTATTGTATTATTCAGGGGTGCTTATGAACTGTTTAATGAAACCAGTAAGTTAGAGGGAACCCCTCGCCATTATTTCCGCATTTAGTTAGGTTCCGGTTCGCGTCGCCCGGCCCGGTTGGGCTTCAGCGGGTCGGGGCGCGACATTAGTAGTGGGGTTTTCCCCTGCTCTGGTTTGCTGGACACATGAGGTCCCTTTTCCAGCTACCTCCCAAGCTTGGGCCGGCTTCATGGTGGCTGTTTGGATTTTTCCTCGAGGGTTTGCCATGCTATGTTAACCACTCGATAGACTGAGGAAGCCGGCGGTCGATTGCTCGCCTGAGGTCGAGGGTTGGGTTTGGATTGGAGGAATTTTCAGCTTCCGCCCCCTTGATACTACCTTCGTTAGAAATGAGAGCTATGTTCCCTTTACTCTGTGGAGTGTTGGCTGAGGTTCTGGGTTGGATCGGCAGCTGTCATGTCTTCCCCTCTTCTTCTCATGAATTGCCTTCTAATTCAACGTTGGTGTGTTTTATGATTGATGTTGATAAGTTCGGCTGCCAATTGAATTATTGTTATAATTTCTTGCGATTCTGGTATAGGTATGTCAACTATGTCAATTGCCTAATACTGTATCATGTCCACTTTGTTCAATTCGTTTGAACTAATGTTAACTTCATAAATCGTATGATCTCTTGTTAATTGTCCAATTATGTATGTACCTGTCATGTTTTAGCCTAGGGCCGACTGTGCGCCCGCTTATATTTTATTTGTGGGATTAACCAAGGGAGTAAGGCTCCTTGGGAATGTTTAGACTATTTGGGCCGAAGGCGTGCCCTTGTTTATCGAATGATATTGTACATGATTTGGATGTATGAATGCCATGGTTGGATTATATTTATATAGTTCTTCAATGCTAAGCCCTACTCTTTATCTATATTATATCCAGTTGGACAATTGATTGATGATTAGACATGTAGAGACACCCAGGCCTAGTTGTTTGAATAGGCTCATGCATGATGATTGTATTAGAGGCATTCAGGCTAGGTGGTAGGCGATGGATTCGATCGCCGATCCGGGGTTCTCGGGTAGCCCGGATCTAGCCCTAGGACCGGGGTCTGGGTAGAAGGACTAGGGCGAGATTGTGTGTTTATGATCTTGTGTTGATTGAGGTTGTTATATAGATGTGCCCATTTGAATTGTGGTATTGAGGTGTAGAGGTCGTGTCGTTCTCTGCGTCAATCGCTAAGGGCAATGGATGTTATCCTGTTAAGGGTTGTACAGGTGGGAGTGCACGGGAGATGCACTTGCCCCTTGTCCTTCCCTGCTCTGTAGAGGGGCGCTTGGTGATGCGTGACCCTTGTTCAGATTTGTTCTTGTTGCCTTAGGATTGGACAAAGACGACACAGTTGTAGTTTCCTTTTCCTTGAGAGTGTCGTAGCGTAGAACCCTACTGGACATTGTTGCTCACCGTACCTGGGCTGCATCGGCGATGCAGGTCGATGCAGTTCCTTCTTTCAGGTGTTCTTCTAGAAGATGACGCGATATTTCGAGGTGATCGAGGACTTGGAGCTTCGAGGAGTTCTTCTACAGTTAATTTACAGTTTTAATCAATGATGTATAGAGTGATGTATAATTTGATGTATTAGAGGGCAGAATTGAATGACTCTTAATCCAGTTGTATTTGAGAATTGTAATAGTTAGTTATTTACCATTGTGTCATTGTACAAGTTGAAATTATAATATTTTAAAATGTACAGGTTTCTTGTGTTATAATTATAGAGGAGATTCTGTTGAAATTTTTATGAACTGGAGACCAAATTGTTCATTTATGTGCTCATGCGCCTATTGATGATGTAAATAGGTTTATGTGGTTCACGCTTCGATTTGGATGGGTTTTCTGGGTCGGGGCGTGACATGAGAAGAGCTCGGACGGCGATGGAGCTCGTAGACCAGGTCGGGTGGGCGTCGGGCGTTGTTGGACGGAGTGGAGCCGACGAGAGTCGATGGATTTGGGGAGGAACAGAGAAGATGGAGGCTGCGACGACGATGGGGAAAGGGTGGTCGCCAACGAAAGGGTTGTTGTGGTTTTGGTGGTTGCAAGGATGGGGAGAGGGAGGGAGGGAGGGAGAGTGGTGGTGGTCACCGGTGAGGTCGTCGGAGGTGAGGGGATCACCGGAGATGGATGGGTGGCCGGCCGGCGAAGGTGGCAGTGGCTGCTGGTGGTTGAGTGTGGTTAGGACGGGGCAATATTGTTTGTTTTTATGTGATTTGAGTTTATTGATCCGAAAAAAGCATACATGGGGTTTTTTGACAAAGAGCATGGGGTTTTAGACAAAGAGTGGACAAGATTCGGGGTTTTGGACCAATGCCCATTTTCAGGATCAAGGGCTTGCTCTCTAACGAAGAGGAGGTCTGTCTCATCTCTTTCTCATCCTTTGGTTTCGATTTTTTGTCTTCTTGGCGATTGATTCATGGCTTTGTGATCATTGTTTTTTTTTTTTGCATTCTTGTGATGAATTGAAGTCCCGGCAATTGAACTTCCTATAAACTAGTTTCTTAGGAAATGGATAGATGATAGTTGTGATCCCGAGAAGGATTTTGAGTTTATAATTAGGATTCTGATCCTCAATTCTTATTACTTTTGCGGTCGAGCAAGGTCTTGCTCGAATCGCTGCAGCTAATGAGGCTCTCTGTGGAGATTGTGCTCTTGTGAATTCATGTTGTCTATACATCTACTGGGTAGAACTTGTTATAGAACAACAGAAGCCTAGTTGGGTGGCAAACATTGATGCCAACTATGGCATGTCTTCTTAGGCCACTGAGATTGGAAAAGCTGTGAATGGTTTAAGGAAACACAACTCTAAGGGTGCGTTTGGTTGCACAGCGGGAGAGGTAAAGGGAGAGGAGTGGAGAGAAATGAGATTGCCCTCGTCAGTGTTTGGTATGACCTTGGCAGTGGGAGAGGGAAAGACGTTGCTTGTGTTTGGTATGTCCAAATTAAGATGAGAAAGCGTAGGAATGATATTGAAGTTACTAATATACCCTTGCTATATAATCTCATTAATATGACGTATTTTGTGATCTTAAACTTTGTATTTTAGTCATTACAAGAAAATCATCTTTCTGTGACAATGTTTCAATGACAATGGGAAACCTTGTCACTAAACATAGGTATTTACTGACACTTTCATTCGTTGTCACACATAGCTGGTTGTCATCTAATAATCTGTGATAAGTGATTGGCGTTGTCACATATTAGTGATGATTTAGTGACAAATTATATTTCCAGTCACTGAAATTTGTCATTGTAAATGATATCAATAAGTTCGGAAAAACATATTTTTTCATTTGTGACAAGAATATATTAGACATTACTAATATTTGTTAGTGATAATTGATTGTTGTCACTAAAGCTGTTACAGTTGTCACTAATGGTCATCATCATTTTCACTCTTCTATAGCAAATCTCACCCATCCATATGAAATTGACCAGAAAATCAAGGTACTCTGACAAATATGCATATTGAATATTGTTTATTCCCGAGTCCACCAACCACTTTCATTCTTCTTTCTGTGGAGTGTGATCGCCGGATCTAGATCTCGAGTTCAAGCTCGGCTTGTTTTTAATTTGAGTCCTATTTATGGGTTCAAGCTTGGCTCGAGCTCGAGCTTAATCAGTTCAATTACAGCCATGCTCATGAGGACGTCCACTTTCATTCTTATTTTATTAACTCAAATCCAAGTCTTGTGATTAGGTTGAAATCTAATTAAAATTAGTTTCCAACTTTGACTTAAAGTAGGACCACATACAAGTTATTCTAACTCAAACACAAACCTATATCAGATTGGACTCTAATTAAAATTAGATTTGTACTTCGACTCAAATCCTAGGCCACTTTCATTAAGATTGGGTTGTAATGAAAATTACATTTCTACTTTGACATAAACCCCAAACCACTGGTATTCTTATTATAACTCAAACCCAAGCATACCTCAAGACTAGGCTTCGATTAAAATTAAATTCAACTAGAGCATATGATAATATGTTGAAATTCGGAATTAAATGAGCCCAAAATAACCAGACTATTATGTGTAGGTTAAAAGCATCTATTTAAAGACTTACATCTCCCCTTAACTAATAGAAAATAGTACTGCATGCACTACAAAAATACACCCATTTTTTGTAGCGGGCCAAAACTGCTGCTAAAAGTACCCAAACCGATGCTAAAGGAATAAGGCAGCGGTTCAACAAAACATCGCCGTTGCCCCTGTTGCCAAAAGCTCTATGGTAATGGTTTGGCGACTTAAGACAATGGTTTAGTTAATTGTTGTGGATAAGGTGTACTGCAACAAAAAGAGAACATTCTGCAGCGAAACACAACCGCTACCATTAAGTATTGTTGCAGCTACAAAAAACTGTTACGAATGCACTTATTAGAAACACCTAGCGTAGGACAGCGATAATTACGTACTGTTGCCAAAAATGGGTCTCGGCATGGTTCAATGGTTAGGGCCAGCGGTTGGAATCCGTGGCCAGAGCTTTTTTTGGCCACGCTTATCTTACCGTTGCTAATGTGATATTTTTGCTGTGGATCTATTTTGTTGCTAATTGTCTTGCCGCAACGTTTTCATAGGTGTTGTTAATGGTGTATTAACAGCGATGACGAGAAATGTTGCATTAAGTTCATTTGGTAGCGGTAAGCAATTGCTACTGATAGTTTATTCTGTAACATTGTAAATTTCTTTTGCAACGGTTTGCAACTGATTAAAAATTTTAATTTGACAGCGGTGTCCGAATCAATGCTAAATTTAAATTTTGTAGCAGTTTGTAATTGTTGCTCAAAGTTCATTTACAACCGTTTAGTGTTATTGCAACGGTTTGAAACTGATGCAAAAGGCCATCCCTTTCTGCAATAGTTTTGAGCGTATTTTTTCCCTCTACATTTTTTAACATAAACCAATCAAAACTTTCAAATAATATTATATAACATTTACACGATGTTATCTAATCATGTTTTGGTCATCCGAACGTACTGGATTCTCATTCATAACCCAAAAAATATTTATCATAATTCTTAAATACACCATATGAAAAATATAAGTACTATTGTTCTCAAAACATTCAGGTTTTTCATAAAACTAGCAGACATGTTACACCATTTTTCTCTCACATTGTCCTACAAGAGCAACCTGCACAGCAGGGAAAGTTTTTTCAAATAGATGAAAATTAGGTTAAGCAATCCAATAGTTAGATATGTGAATGGTAATAAGTTGTTTGCTTAGAAGTCATACTTGGATTTGCTGATGACAGTGTCCTTCTTCGAACTCTAAAACTGCCAGCATCATGAAAAGAATGAAAATATTGAAATTAATTATTATATGGATGTTTGCTTAGAAGTTAAAAAGGATGTGCAAACTGAAAGACAGTGAATATGGAAACCATGAAAAATCTGTGCTTACAAGAAGTTTCTTCTCCTTCCAGAATGTACAAACTAGTTTCATCTGTAAGTTGATATCGAAATTCTTTTGCATGTATGGTTTTCTTCAGCAAAAGACTACTTGTGATTACACCTGATAACTACATGATGTACAGTAGAAATTCATATTTACTACAAGATACATGTCTTTATATGTGCCAGTTAGCCCAGCAAATTAAAGATGACAGTTTCAATCCAATCTGTGATATAAGATAGCTCATAGATATACGCACACAAGCTCAGTCAAAAGCACCACTTTCTAGTAAGGTTATCCAAATATCTATAGACAGATGATCTCATACGAGGCATGCACCTTGATTTTAAAAAACTTTATGGAAAGCTCCTTCCTCTAAAGTGTTACAACGAAAAATTCTGTAAGAGGCAAATCTCACCTAACTGCATTTCTTGTAGTTATCAGCTTTTGCATTTATACACTCCAAGCCTTATAAAGCAGAAGAGTCTGTAACCCCTAGTCCTAATCAAGCAAATCTAGGACCGAACAGTCTGAAAAATTTCAATTGATATTGGTTAGATATGTGGGAACAGAATCAGAAATTGCACAAGAATTAAAATCTCTCAGAACATGAAAGCAGGACTTTGAAAGAAACACAGAGAGCACATAACTTATAGTGTTTGTTATGCAATTCAAATCAGATCATGTAAGTGTTGCCATCTTGGAGCTAACACAAATAACAGATGTAAATATTTGAAACCAAGTAAATGATTTGCTTGAGGTGCTAAGGTTTGTTAACAAACATAAAACACTAAAACTGAAACATTATATTGCACGTGGGCATCAAAAAGGGCTAGAGTATATATATGCACTCTCATGTTCAATTCAAAAACATTCAAGACATAGAACCCTAGTCCTCTTTCAATCGGATTGTTTATGCAAGACCTCTTTCAATCAGATTGTGTATGCACGTTTAGTGAGAATATAAACAGAAGAGGATGAAATCGAAACATGTAGCCTAAGCATCCCTTGAAATCTAGGTAGGAGTTGAAGGTCCAGGGGGGGGGGGGTGAATTGGACTCTTTTGCGAAATACAATAGATGAAAACCTAGATAGAATGCTAGAAGACTAGTATGCTTGTTTAGATATGAAAGCAATAAATAAAGCAAGTAATGAAGAAAGAGTTAGGAGACTTGCACCAGAAATTTTATAGTGGTTCGGCCAACCTTGCCTACATCCACTTCACTCAAGGTCCTCCTTGAGGTTTCACTACTTGTAATCCTTCCTTCCAAGTTTTCCCACCAAACTTTCGGGTGCTTGGCAACCTTACAAATCCTCCAACAACTGCTGGATCTCCCCCTTAAGCTTTCGGGTGCTTGAGAACCTTACAAATTACTCCAAGCTCTCTCTTGGATATTTCTCTCAAAGTCTATTTCACACTTGAAGTAGTTTTAAAAAGGTTTAGCTCACTAATAAAGAGATAGAAACTTGCTAGAATATTATAACAATAATCCCTTAGCACCCCCTGAGTCTTGTGCAAGTTTGTTACAACTTCTCTTTTATAGCTGAGCTCCAAAACCCACCAAATAGCCTCTCAATGGCTATTTTCTGCTCCTGCAACGGCTCTTTAACGACTCTTTTCTTGGTTGGCGGTCGACCGTCGCATCATCCATGACATCGTCCGCCAGGTTCTTCTTGAGGCACGGTCGATCCATGCATTGTCCGTCAAGCTTCACAGTCGACCGTGAGGCTCTGTGAGGAAAAAGACTTCCCAGGGTCGATGCCTCCTTGACGGTCGCTTCTCCTCAACAGGTTACATGTCCCGCGGTCGACCGTCCCATCGACCGTGACATTGACCGTCATGACTTTTATCCTCCGTGGTTGATCCACGGATGCATCCACCAGTCCCACGGATGCATCCTCCAGCCTTCACGGTTGATCCATGAATGCATCCATCTGTCCCACGGATGCATCCGCCAGTCTTCACGGTTGATCCACGGATGCATCAACCAGTCCCACGGATGTATCCGCCAGTCTTCACGGTTGATCCACACATCGACTGTCAGCTCAATAATAGCTCAAATTTGAAAGTTCAAGATTGCTTCCAACAAATATTCTATCACATATATATTTTATCATTTAATGTATATTGGCATTATCAAAACATCATCAAAACACTATTAGGACTAACAATCTCCCCCTTTTTGATGATGACAATCTATTTATATGTGATGATAAAATATCTATTGTTCCCCCTAAATCTACGCATCCATTTCTTTGATAAAAGGTGTTCTAAGATGAATACTAAGGATGTACACCAGTCATATGATTTTGAAAAGTTCTATCCATGATATTATGACAAGATAATTTATCTTTTAGTGTAATTACTTCTTTAACTAATATCATGATTGGTAGCAATAGATCACATCACAACTTTTTCTCCCCCTATGGCATCATCAAAAAGTGAGGATGGAGAAAGAAAAAAAATGATCACTAATGGGGGCTTGATATCTAATTAATTAAAATACTCATGATACCAAAAGAAGTAGGGGATCTATTTAAAAAATGTTTAAACCCATTCAAATAAAGTTCTCCCCAACGATAAGTTCCTTTATCTCCCCCAAAGACAAAACATTTTAAAAAATATTTTTAAAGTGAGATGTGATGAAAAATTTCATAAAAAAAATATTACACAACCAGTGGCGATCGAGCTTCAGAAAGTTCATGGTCGACCGTTGAGTACGATTTGAGCATTACATGAAAGGTTGCATAGTCACAGTCGATCCAAGTGAACTCACGGTCGACCGTCACTTTCAGAAAATGAATTTTGAAATTTAATTTAAAATGATTTTTGAATCAAAATTTCCTGAAATTTTGCCTACACATGTAATTGAATATTTTGAGCTAAACCATGGGATTCATGCATTTAATCAAAGATATGGCACATGAGTGTATGTGTGTGAAAATGGGTATTAAGAACTCACACACAACTTTCTATTGCATGAACCCAATTGAAGAATTGAAGCAAACGGTGTATACAAGTCACAATTTCTTATAAAAGATAATTAAAATTTATTTCAAAACAGTAAGCATTATAATGCAAAATATGACTATATGACTTCTTTTAAAATCAATCAAGATGCAAGATTTTAGCCAAGATGAATTCTTTTCAAGGATTAATTTTTAAATCAATAAAAAATAAATCATAGAATAAAATTCACTATAACTATTTTGAAATATCGAATGAAAAATGGGCTAACAAGAATTCATACCATTCAAGGGATCATTTCATGACTATTTAGCTTACCTCATTTTCTTGGAAATATTTTCTTGTCCTCACCATATGCCTTGAGCATCCACCATCAAAATATCACCTTTTTCTTTTGAATTTGTCTTGACAATTGGATCTCAACCATCCCTAACACAAATCATGTCTTGATTTTTGGTACCCAAATCTTTTTAGGTCCACTATCGTTAGTTCTTAAAATATGCATATAAGATGAACGCTTTGGAATTCAAAAGGTGTTAGCACTTGCATTCTTCATTAAATAGCAATTTGGAGCAATATGTCCTATTTTACAACAATAGTGACAAGTAGGTGCATTTGCAAATCTAGAAGGATGAGATGATGCTTTAACAAAGCTTGTCTTTTTAAAATTATTCATCTTCCTAGGATTATAGCCAATTTCATTTTTGTTCAATGAACTACATTGGCTATCAAGGATCTCATTAAGTATGATCTTACTCTTCATAAGCTTAGAAAGAGTAATTTTCAAATCATTATTTTCAAGGGTGAGATCCCTTTTTGATTCTCTCAAATTGATGATTTCCTTTTGTAAGTTATTTGAGTTATTTTGTAAAATGTCTTGCTCACATTTGCAATCCTCAAGTTCTTTTCTAAGTGAGGCATGATCATCACTAGATGTCTTATTCATCATGCATTTGTTCTCATTTTCCAATAAGGCAATCCTATGCATGGCATCTAGTTTTTCTTGTTCTAACTTCTTCAAGTCCTTACATGAACCATAATATTTCTTTTTAAAGGACTTGAAATCTTTTGCTAATGAATGATAAGCTTCAAAAAGTTCATCAAAGGCTAGCTCATCATTTACCTCATGATCTTCTTCCTCATCCCCAATGGCCATTAGACAAATATTTGCCTTTTTTTGCTCTTTTTCATCGGAGGAGGAATCCTTATCGCTTTCACTCCAAGTTGCCATCATGCCTTTCTTTTTCTTGAAAATCTTCTTTGTTAGCTTCTCGAGTTGAGGGCAATCGGGTTTGTAGTGTCCGGGCTTTCTACACTCATAACATATAATGTTATCTGAATTAGATGAGATAGAGTTTGATTTTTCACCTTCGGAGGTTTTCTTCTTGAAATTCTTCTTTTCTCCTTGGCGTTTGAGCATCCTTTTGATTTTTCTTATAATCGATGCCAATTCCTCATCAGTTGAATCCGATTCCTCATCACTTGAACTTGATGAATCTTGATATGACGACTTGAATGGAACCGATTTTTCTTTCTTCTCTTCTTTATTGTTGCTCTTCTTCAAGCTCATCTCATAGGTCATGAGTGAACCCATGAGCTCATCAAGTGATAGCTTGGAAAGGTCTTTGGCTTCTTCAATCGCCGTCACCTTGGAATTTCATGCTTTAGGTAGACACCTAAGTATCTTTCTTACAATTTCATCATTAGCATAAGATTTGCCAAGAGATTGAAGCATGTTTAAAATGTTATTGAAACGTGTAAACATTTCACTAATGGACTCATTTTCCTTCATGCTAAACAATTCATAATCATGAACAAGCATACTTATCCTAGTCTCCTTAATTCGGTTGGTTCCCTCATAAGTAATTTCAAGCTTCTCCCATATTTCCTTGGCCGATTTTCAACTTCAAATTCTACTAAATTCATTGTGGCTCAATGCATAAATAAGAAAGCATTTTTCTTTAGGATTGTTTTCCAATTTCTTTATGTCGGATGGAGTGTACTCACTCTTAAGCCTGGGTACATCCTTTCCTTCATGCATTTTACTAGGAATAAATGGTCCATTCTCAATAGTAAGTCAAGCTTCATAGTCTAAGGATTGGATAAAAATTTCCATCATAGTCTTCCAATAATTATAATTTTCTCAATCAAAGTAGGGAGGCTTATTGGTAGATTGTCCTTGTTGGTTTTTCATCTATACCTAGGATCCTCTAGGGTAGTTAAACTTTGAATATAGAGACGAGGCTCTGATACCAATTGAAGGTCCAAGAGGGGGGGATGAATTGGACTCTTTTGTGGAAATACAATAGATGAAAACCTAAATAGAATGCTAGGAGACTAGTATGCTTGTTTAGATATGAAAGCAATAAATAAAGCAAGTAATGAAGAAAGAGTTAGGAGACTTGCACTAGAATTTTTATAGTGGTTCGGCCAACCTTGCCTACGTCCACTTCACTCAAGGTCCTCCTTGAGGTTCCACTACTTGTAATCCTTCCTTACAAGTTTTCCCACCAAGCTTCCGGGTGCTTGGCCACCTTACAAATCCTCCCACAACTGCTGGAGCTCCCCCTCAAACGTTCGGGTGCTTGAGAACCTTACAAATCACTCCAAGCTCTCTCCTGGATATTTCTCTCAAAGTCTATTTCACACTTGAAGTAGTTTTAAAAAGGTTTAGCTCACTAATAAAGAGATAGAAACTTGCTAGAATATTATTACAATAATCCCTTAGCTCCCCCTGAGTCTTGTGCAAGTTTGCTGCAACTTCTCTATTATAGCTGAGCTCCAAAACCCTCCAAATAGCCTCCCAACGGCTATTTTCTGCTCCTGCAACGGCTCTTTAACGACTCTTTTCTTGGTTTACGGTCGACCGTCGCATCGTCTGTGACATCGTCCGCCAGGTTCTTCTTGAGCCACGGTCGATCCACGCATCGTCCATCAAGCTTCACGGTCGACAGTCGCATCGACCGTGAGGCTCTATGAGGAAAAACACTTCCCAGGGTCGATGCCTCGTTCGATCGTCGCTTCTTCTCAACAGGTTACATGTCCCGCGGTCGACAGTCCCATCGACTGTCGTGACTTTTATCCTCCGCGGTTGATCCACGGTTGCATCCACCTGTCCCATGAATGCATCCGCCAGTCTTCACAGTTGATCCACGGATGCATCCGCCAGTCTTTACGGTTGATCCACAGATGCATCCACCAGTCCTACGGATGCATCCGCTAGTCTTCATGATTGATCCACGCATCGACCGTCAGCTCAATAATAGCTCAAATATGAAAGTTAAAGCTTGTTTCCAATATATATTCTATCACATATATATTTTATCATTTAATGTATATTGGCATCATCAAAACATCATCAAAACACTATTGGGACTAACAGGAGTGATTCCACAGTGTTGCCTATCATAGAAAGAGAAAATACATGGAAAAAGGAAGCATGTTCATAAATCATAAGAGTCTAAGATAGCATGCTAGAGAAGATTTATGACACAAAATTCTCATGCAAGCTCCAAAACAAAATGCCGAAATCCAAATCAAATAACATATAAGTACATTTCACGTTCTAAGATAACTCACTTTAAGAATCTAAAACATGGGATTAATTAATGGTCCTGAATGGTAGAATTAATCATGTGATTCAAGAAAAAAAAAGATATAAATCATAGAGTCTAAATTGCTGGCAGATGATTATCTTCTTGGCGAAATTAAGGGGCATGGAATAGTGGTCCCTCTCATGTATAAATGTCTAAATTGCTGGTTATAAATATCAAATTTTGTAAATTAACTATGGAAAAGTAAGTTTAAAAGCTTACTCTTGTGGAGTTGTGTATGTCTACGGGGGAATGTGTTCGACCAAGCTCTAATTGCACAGGAGCACTTGCAACATCAGTAGGAAGAGGAAAGGCACCGAAATGACCATTAAGCAGTTCGGGAGATAAAACTACTCCAGGGACTGCCTGCTGGATTTGTGATACCATGAGTTTCCACCCACTCATCATTTGAGCCCTCATGGTCCTCGTTTGTTCCAATTCCTCTAAATAGTTATCACGTGCTTCAAGAGCCGCATTACGTGCTTCAACAACCTCCTTCTCTCTGGCAATTAAAGTGTCGTTGGATGCTTGTCCCTTAAGGTAGGAAGGAGCCATGCCTTTCTCGACGAGAGGTGCATGCCCGGGACACTCCTTGACAACAAATTTTGCAATCATGTCCCTAGCAGCAAATTGCTCTTCTTCATCCGGATACTGGGATGAACACTGCTCAAGTACCGCCTGCAATACAATCAATTAATTATCTTCAAATTTCAATAACGTAGAGTATGAAACTAGTTATAGTTCAATATAAACATGTAAACTAACTCTGATTTCTTCATCGACTGCTAATTGGCCATTCTTTTTTGTACGAGTAATTACAAACATCTCTCCCATAGATGGCCTCTTCTCATTTGGCCTCTTTTTACATTATTCAAGAAATATATACATTAGTGACTTGTATAAACAATGTATCATTACGAAAGCCTATATATAACACCCAAACAACCTATTTAACACATACGATTAATGCAAATTATATAATCAACCAATCATTTATTGTTTTACCTCCACTTCTTCTACTCGTACGAAGCTTTTGCATCCCATATGATGCATATTTTTTTGCTTTCCACGGTTGCTAGTATTCATGATACTAGAAGCCTACAAGTATTTTGAATTAGCATATAAGGAATACTTAGTCTTAGTACAACATAATTAATTGCTCATTGAGAAATTTACCTTAGCTTTGTCTGTAATAGCCCCTGCCGTCCAGGGCCGCCCGGGGCCTTCGGGCTCCGTCCAGGATCCAGCCGAGGGCCCCACCCAACACAATATTGTCCTCTTTTGGCTCACCGCAAAAATCTGGGAAAACTTATCAGTGGGTCACCCATCCCGGGACCGCTCCAAGGCAAGCACGCTTAACCTTGGAGTTTTCTGGCGAATTACTGCCATCACGACTTTAAAACGTGTTGTGTCTGATAAGGGTTACTAATATATACCTATTATCTACGTGGGGTTGTTTACTCGGTTACCTGGTTCGGCTACATGCCCCCCAGGCGAACACCGACACCTAGGTACCTGGGTCTCACAACCCAACCCCCTTAGAGGCCCAGCGTCCTCGCTGGCACAATTCTAAATCTGGGAAAACTTCCCAGTGGGTCACCCATCCCGGGACCGCTCAAAAGCAAGCACGCTTGCTTAACCTTAGAGTTTTCTGGCGGATCATTGCCATCACGACTTTAAAACACGTTGTGTCTGATAAGGGTTACTAATATATACTTATTATCTACGTGGGGTTGCTTACCCGGTTATCTGGTTAGGCTACATGCCCTCCAGGCGAACACTGACACCTAGGTACCCCGGGTCTCACAACTTTCATCTCGTGAGGACCCGTTCCTCCAACTTGGTTCGACCGCGTTGGGTTGAGGGTTTGGTTTTGTGATTTGGCTCGGTTGGCCTTGGTTTGCGATCGGTTGATCGCATCGCTGCTTTTGGACCCCAGAGGCAATTTGATAAAATTGCACCCTGGTGGTTGGTTTCACACCTGCGTAGTGCACACACAGCCTTAATTGATGTATGTGATTGAATAGACCCAGTAGGAGTGTTCGGGATCGACAGATCCGGACGAGATTGCGAAGAGATACCGCAATTTGGGGTTTAGTCGGACTCGATCCGATTAAATTGGCTAGACTAGGTCGGTTTAACCACTTAAGTTGCTAAACCCCTTCTCTCTCTCTCTCTCTCTCTCTCTCTCTCTCTCTCTCTCTCTCTCTCTTCCCTTTTCTTCTCCCCCTATCTTCCTTCTTCTCCAGCGACGGCTGTGGGCAAGGGAGTACCCGGTGGACTCCCAGCGACTCCAGGCGGCTCTCCGACGAGCTAGAGACGACGTCGGCGACGGAGGACGGCGGATTAGCAAGGATTGAAGACTGGATTGGCGTTTAAGGTAGGGTTTCTACCTTAATCTTTGGGTTAAGCTAGATCTAGGGTTTGGTTTGTTTTCTTGTTGATTTCTTTGTGTTAGATTGTTCCTCTTAGCATGCTTATCATCTGATCTAGCTTCCATGCAGTTTTTAGTTGGATTTAAACCGGATTTATACATGTTTTTCCCGGATTTTCATCGATGCTCTGTTCTTTGATGAATAGTCACGTTCATGCTCAATTTCAAAGCTGTCTGAGCATGATCTCGTGTAACTTTCAAGATCAAAGTTGTAGATCATGGAATCGACTTTCAATTGCTGCTAATTTCATGATTTTTGAATTTATATATGAATTTTGGTGAATTGTCCCTTAAACTACTGTGAAACAAGAATTAAGAAATTAGTTAGTTAATTAAGTGGAAATTAGACATCAATTAGACTCAATTCTTGAGCATGATGCTCCTAACATGCAATTGAATATATTATTAAGTTTTATTTCAAGTTTGACGTCGTTGGGACGTCAATTGGATGAGATTTCATCGCTTTTGGCCGAAAACCGAAATACGTGGTTTCCATCTATTTTCGTTCGTCCGTTTGGATTGGATTTCGGGTTTGCGTATTGAGAACCATTAATGAGCATGTATGCTAAGTTTCGCATTAATTGGACGGACATAGTGAGACCTAGATTACACCCTAATATTGTCGACTATATATAATTAAAACATGATTAATCAATTGTAATTTGTCTAATTCATCTACTATCCTAAATTGATGTTCCTAGCAGTATACAATAGATATATGTATGATTTGATAAGTTTGTGAGATTAATCCCTTGACTTCGACAACTTTGTTTAAGTTGCTAATCTTCTAGCTTAATTAACATTTGATTATGAAGTATGTTTAGTATATATGTATTGTATACTCTAAGCCCTATGCGCGGCTCATGGTTCAACCAAGGGAGTCATGCCCCTTGGAATGTTTAGATAATTATTTGGACCGAGGGTGTGCCCTAGTTAATGTGTTTTGTAATTATTGTGTATTGTTTGGTCGGGGTTGTATCCCGTTGTAGAAATTCCAATTGACGGCTGTGGACGTCATTGTAATGCCGGATTTTGATCTGTTGGGTGTTTGTTATAATTGCTTTGCTAGATAGATCTTTATTGCTTTAGACCCCTTGCTATGTTTATCCTTTGGCAAGCTGTAGGCTACGCCTAGCCCTGTATGTTGTGATGTCATACTGTTGCATGGTTATATTTCTGTATCTCTGTGCCTGAGCATTGCATGCATCTTGATTGCATTAGAAGCATTAAGGCTAGGTGGTAGGCGATGGATTCAATCACCGATCCGGGGTTCTCGGGTAGCTTGGATCTAGCCCTAGGTCTGGGGTTTGGTTAGTTGAGGACTAGGATGAGATTGTGTGGTGATGATATGGTGTTGATCGAGGTTGCAACCTAGATATAATCATTTGAATTAGGATATTGAGGAATAGAGGTCGTATTGTTTGGTTGTCCTAAGGGCCTGAGTGTGGATGTCGATGTCCATGATATATGTCCCCGTACAAGCGGTGGTGTACAGTGAGAGCTCCGGCGGTGAGTGCAGTGGCGATGCACCGACCCTGTGTCCGAGCTCGTGTTGGCCGTCCTCCTTGTTTCGCCGCTTGGGTGAGGGTGACCCTATTTAGGGGCCCATTCTGGATCGACGAGGTGTGATGCCTCCAGTAGCACCTTAGACTTGGGATGAAGGACAATACTGTTGTGGTTTCCCCTTCCTTGAGTGTGACGTAGAGTATAACCTTACTGGGCGTTGTTGCTCACCCTACCTAGGCTACATCGGCGATGCAGGTCGATACAGTTCCTTTTTTCAGGTGTTCTTCTAGAAGATGGCGGGATATTTCGAGGTGATCGAGGACTTGGAGCTTCGAGGAGTTCTTCTACAGTTAATTTACAGTTTTAGTCAATGATGTACAAATTGATGTATAATCTGATGTATCCAAGAACAGAATTGTATCATTATTAATTCTATTCTATTTGAGAAATGTTGTAATATTCTTTAATGTAGATGTTGAGGAATGTGATGATGTTGAAATTGTAAAATGTACTGGTTTCGTGTGCTATAATTATAAAGGAGATTCTGTCGAAAGTTTTTATGAACTGGAGGACTAAATTGTTCAAACTTGTAGCAGTTATATACTTGTGCGCCTATTGATGATGTAAACATGTTTATGTGGCTCACGCCTCAATCTGGATGGGTTTTCTGGGTCGAGGCGTGACATTGTCAGTTTACCATTTGTTTACCAAAGTCTCCCATTGATCCTTCAGCACCTTTTCAGGTTTGTTCTCAATTTGAGCAGCAACCGTCGAATGCGGCTTAAAATGTTTCGTCCGCAATCAAAATTTTGAACCCCTCCAAGATGCCGCAAGGGTAGCATAGACCCACTTCAGAGCTGGTTCACTTTTGTCAAATTTACTCTACATTAAATTTAAGTAAATTTGACATTAGCACAATATATATATATAACTTCAGCTAATAGAAAAAACAATATTATAATAGGTGACATGGTTTAAAAGCGCATTACATTAACCGTCTTCCACATGTCTGACTTATTCGCTTCCGGAAACGTTCTCCATTCACCGAATGTGAGAGGAGCCAATTATGGATTCCGAGCTAATGTCCCGAGATAAGTACTTAAGGCAGCAGCTGTCTTATCCGGACCAATAGGTTGACTCTTATCATTTAAAATAATGGTCGGGCGAGTATTGCCAAACATTTCGAATAACTTCAAGCACAGTGTTTCCCCTCGAGCTCTTTTCTTGCTAGGACCTATAATGTGAAAAAAAAACATTATATCAAATACATTTTTAACTAATGCTAGTCAATTTGAACAAGGCGTACTAACTTTACCTTCACTATTAGCTTGTATACTTTGATTTTGCACTGAACTATCATCATTATTTAGAGCAATCAACTGTTCTCCCTCATGTACTTGTTCTTCATCATCCCTATTTTGTGAAGAACGTTGTCTAGAGTTCTCTTCACCATCATCAGGATCCAAATTATGATTGTAGTCATCCATAGAATCCAAAGATGCACTATTTAGAGACGAAGAGTGTTCATCATCTGGAGCTTCTTCAATCACAATGGATCTATGTCTAGTTGCATTTGATCTAGCTTTAGATTTTTGAAGTACCACTGAATGATGTTTTTGTTTCTTTTTCAAATGTTTGACCAATGAACCCTGTGGTACAAATCGTTTTAGCTTTTCCATGCCCATTTCAAGATCATGTGGTCAAAAATGTGCTCATGAGTGGAAAAATATAGAAAGTAAACAAACATGAGAGATACCTTCAACTCTTGACTGAAGTTTGAGTCATATGCAATAATCAGTTGTCTTCTTCACCAGCTAAAAAAACATTAATGTGGTCATGAGTGGAAAAATACATAAAGTAAAAAAACATGAGAGATACCTTCAACTCATGACTGAAGTTTGAGTCATATGCAATAGTCAGTTGTCTTCTTAACCAGCTACTGTGATGGAATCTAGTAGAATCTGACTTGGCTCTCCTAGCCAATGCATCTCACTAGTTGCATGTGATTGGTCTTGTATGTCATATGCATCCCGAGGAATAGCTTTGATAACACTATACCAATCCAAGTCAACTGGGTCTTGTACATAGAAAACTTGTTGCACTTGCGATGCCAGTACAAAGGGATCATTTTCATATATCATCTTGGTCATATTCACCATTGGAATCTGAAATTCGTCTTTCTTTCCTTGGAGCCAATCACAATGAAATAACAGAACCTTTAAATAACCATAGTAGTTTACGTCTATTATATCTTTTACAACTCCATAGTAAATAACATCGCCAACAACAAGATTTTGGTCTCTGTGACTTGAGAAACTCGGAGTCGATGCGGTCATGGCAACCCCACTATTTTGAGTTTTCTTTCCTATGTCACTGTCTTTGGTACGAAACCTAAAGCCATTTATAATATAACCACTAAATTTCTTTGCCACATTTTCAGGTCCACGAGATAGCCATTTGACCTCCTCTGAGACCTGTTCATTCCTCACGCGCTTCTGAAACCACTCATGAAATTCTTGACTATGCCAATGCGCTCTAGCCCATTTCCTTGAGTTGCCACATCATCTTTGACTCTCTATGAAATCCCGATGTTCTCTATATGAGAAAAATTTATAATGATAAATATGTTGTTTTAACAATTTTTTTAAAAAAATATTCTGAAATGATTGACATTAGTATCTTACTGTAGATATGAGCTGGTTGCTTCGGAGTTAAATAACACATCAATGTGCTTGAACCCAGGTAATGCCCTCAGGCTTAAATGCCTCACCCTTTCCTAAAGGGCGACCTCCTCTTGTAAGGTCTGTATATCCTTGTGATTCACCTACACTATCAAAATTCCTTGTTTGCCTATCGAATCTGTCTCCACACTTTCGTCTAGGTACCTAGAGCAAAAGGTTAACCACTCCTCAGCTATGTATCCTTCTCCAATAAAACCCTCGGGACGACTCCTATTTCGAACATAGGATTTTAAGATGAGCAGATACCGACAGAGACTATGTATAAGGCAAAGAACGTTGGTGGAAAGATCATTTCTAGCTGACAAAGTACTTCTATAACTTCAGATTGTAGAAAATCAAGATCCTCCAACTGAATAACTTCAGTGCACAATCCTCTGAAGAATGACCCCAATTTAATTAAGGAGCCAGCAATATTCGCAGGCAATGATTTTCGTACAGCAAGTTGCAGTAGATAGTGCATAATGAAATGACAATCATGACTCTTTAGTTCGAAAATTTTGTGTCCCTTCAATTGCACACATCTAGAAATATTGGATGCATAACCATCTCGTACTTTTACCCTCTTTAGAACTTTACAAAAGGAATCTATTTCTTTTGGCCCCATTGAGAAGCATGCAGGAGGGAAGTTTGCATTACTTGGCCCAATATCTTTTGGATGGAGCTCATGTCTAATACCCATATCACGTAAATCAAGACGAGCCTTTAGATGATCCTTTGATCTCCCTTTGATTTTTAAAAGCGTCCCAATTATATTGTTACATACATGTTTTTCAATATGCATGACATCGAGATTGGGACGCAATAAATTATACTTCCAATATGGTAACTCAAAGAATATACTTTTTTTCTTCCAAGGATTGCTTTCATCTGCTTTCCTCTTCTTATTCTTTCCAAAGCTGTTCTCAACACCTATCAAATATTGTAAAATATCTAAAGCAGATAATAAAATTGGTGCAACTCCCGACTCCTTTCTTCCATCAAATGCCATTTGATCATTCTGCCACTTATGGTGTTGATCCAAAAATCTACGATGGCCCATGTAACAGAATTTTCTACAGCTTTGCAGGTACAAAGAGCAAGTATCATAGTTACATGATGGACATGCTAACTTTCCTTTGGTACTCCAACCAGATAACATAGCATATGCAGAAAAGTCATTAATTGTTCACAATAATGCTGCACGCATTGGAAATGTCTCATTTTTTGATGCGTCATACGTATAAACTCTATCATTCCATAACTCCTTCAACTCTTTAATCAATGGCTAGAAGTAAACATCAATGTTGTTCCCAGGTGACTCTTTGCCAGGGATAAAAAGCGACATCATGAAGTATGGTGGCTTCATACACATCCATGGAGGCAAATTGTATGGCATAAGTACAACAAGCCACATACTATACTGAATATTCATAGTTCTAAATGGATTGAAACCATCACTTGCTAAACCAAGCCTTACATTTCTTGAATCTGATGCCAAATCAGGATATAAAGAGTCTAATTTCTTCCATGCTTCAGAGTTAGCCGGATGCCTTAACTTATCATCCTTGATTCGATTTTCATCGTGCCATCTCCTGAAGCTAGCAGTTTTTGAGCATATGAACAACCGTTGCAGTCTTGGCTTTAAAGTAAAATGACGCAAAACTTTTTTAGGAACTCTTTTCCTCTTAGCTAACGACATAGCTTCTAGTTGTTCAGCACTTTTCCTATTTATTTGATCATCTTCGTCCTCATTTTCACTGATCCACCGTGAAGCGCCACAAGTATGACAGGATTCTGCATATGCATTTTCCTTCCAATATAACATACAATCATTTCTACATGCATCAATTTTTTTATAATCAAGCCCCAAAGACCGTATAATAGATCGAAACTCGCTGAAAATTTTCGACAATGTTTCACCTTCCAGAAACGCCTCCTTCAACAGCTCTCGTAATGAAGTAAATGATGCATTGCTCCATCCATTAAGGCACTTTATAAGAAACATGCGTATAATAAACGATAGCTTGCTAAACTTCGAACCTGGGAATAGTGTCTTCTGACTATCTTGTATCAAAGAATAGAACTTTTTTGCATCTACATTAAGTCCCTCTCTCCAATCTTCATTACCATGCATTCCATCATCTACATTAAGCTCTGACATAAAGGGAAATGCATCATGCAATAACCCTTCAATATCATCATGGGCAATAATTGACGGATGTTGTTCATTCAAATTAGAGTGTGCGTCACTAGAAGATGCAGAGCCTTCACCATGAAATATCCAATTGGTATATGACTGGTCGAAACCTTTGAAAAGCAAATGGCCGAGCACATCTTCCTTATTTTTCCACAAACAATTATGACAATTGCTACATGTACATAGGATTTTTCCTCTTTCAGCTCCATTAGTAAATGCAAATTCGATGAACCCCAATACTCCATTCACATAAGTGCTACTAGCCCTTTCTTCATGAAATATCCAAGTTTTATCCATTATTGCATTACCCCAAAAGAAAATTCTGAAAAAATAAATCAAGATGACATACAACATAAGAATGTGTTTAGGAGAGAACAGTATTAGTTAAAACATCAGGCCATACAAGGTAAACAACTCTCTAATAATGTTTCTCTACCATAAATATCTTGACTACAGCAGAATGGGAAAGCAGCAGCCGCAGGTAGCACGTCGTGTGGGAGGTTAGCAGGTAGGAAAGAAGAGATGGTTGGTGAGTGAGCAAGACAACCGGCACCAATGGGGGGGGGGGATAGGAGCCGGCGCTGATGGGGAGGGAAGAAGACAACGGAGTAAGGAATATGGAGCGAGTGGGGGAGGGAGTAGAGGACCTGGGAGGATATAGGAATACGACCACCAGAGAAAGGAAATGTCATGGAGGCGAGGGATATTGATTGGTTTGGTGTGGTCGATCGGCGGGCTAAGGGAGGGTCGGGGAGGGAGGCAGAGAGAAGGACGTTCGTAAATGGCGGAAAAGTGAGTGACAAGAGGGGCCGGAGAAGGTGGAGCAGGCGCACGGAGATGGTGGAACTAGAGCAGAGATGGGTTTCCGGGAGGCGAGGGATGGGTTTGGTCCTGTTGATTGGCGGGCTAGGGCAGGGTCGGGGAGGGAGGTAGAGAGAAGAACAGTAGTAAATGGCGGAGAAGTGATCGATCGCAAACGTCGTCGTTAAAACGTTGCTAACCTCAATCAAATCTTAAATTTATATCCTTCTTCAATAACTAATACTACTATGTAGACTACTGGTGAAATCCGGAGTCGAACCACAGGGAATTACCAGGAAAAATAAAATCAGTTCTCAAAACTCTAGATCAAAGCCAACAACTTCAATGATAGATTGATCTAACTGAAACTATCTAAGAAAGCAAAAGAAAATATTAAGGTTTTAATCAACTGAAAAAGATGTCTTGGGAAATACACAATCCACCCTAGTTTCACCCTTAATCTTCCATAGTCATCATCTTGATCACTTCTCTAAGTATTATGGATCGTATGGCTACAAGCTCACACGAATCCCTAAAATAAGGTTTTATGTTTCCTACGGCATAATCTATCTTTGTTTGGCATAAATCATCTTCGGCCCTACCATTATCTTACGTTATTCTACTCCTAATGACCTTAGCATGACTTATCTTCACGTAGCATAGATTATCTCAAAGGCAAATCACAAACCACATGAAAACTATCTCATGAATCTCTACAATCAAGTACAACCATCATGTAGGACTCAGAATACGTCAACGAAACTCTGTTCCTTCAACTCTATCATCATTAAAAACATATTCATGAGATTATACGGAGAGAAGTTCACAAAAATCCAACTAAGAAAGATCAAAAGTTACACTAGGGTTTCATGGTATTCCTAAGAACAAGAAATCTAACCACTCATCTCTTGGAAATCATGAATCGGTGTAGAAGATGAAGCCATTGATCCCCGCGGAAAGATCGCCGTATTCAAAACCCTAACCTTCTCCTCCAAAAGTGCTCCAAAAGATTCAATTTTCGGTTGGAATAACCCCCTTATGTATTAGAAATCCTTGATCCCGGAATTAGGAGTTATAGTTGAACTTAAACTCAAATTTCTCTAAATTCCGGGCTGCTGACGTCATCGAAGCGACCGATCGGACTCAAATCCGATCCATCGCGCAAGTCGGTCTGACTGGGTCATTAACTGCCACGTCATTAATAAACTTCTTCAGTTTTTCTCTTCAACTTCCATACTTTTGACTTTTATTCTAAAACTGGCGCCAATGTAGACCTAATCTCGCAAAATCTTTAACATGAAAGTTGTAGCTCTTGAAATCTTCTTGCATGTAAGAGAATTTCCGAATATTTGGAATTGTATAGAAGTTCTGGTGATTTATTTCCAAACAGTCGACGAAACAGTCTTTTTGCAGAATTTAGTGATTTTTGGCCGAATTTATGATATTTCTTCTCAAATCCTACTTAAACCTGAAATCAAGCAATATGATATCAAATGCACCTACTCTAGGCCTTACAAAGGTAATTTAAGAGGTTTAATTAGGAATAATTAGTGACTTATCACACCCCCCAACTTACACTTTACTAGTCCTCGAGCAAAGAAAATATAAAAGAAAGCAATAAATCTAACTAGCCACTTTCGTAGGTCTCACGATTGTACTTAGCATGTGCAACAAGCCTTTAAACCCCTGGGTTACCCTAGTGGAGGAGTTATAGTCTCCTGAGTGTTTTCAGGGATGACAACCACAAACATCTATACATTCCCTTGAATATATCATTTGAAATCAATCATAATACTCATCAACTCTAATGCATGAAATAGAAATAATATCCATAAATATACCCTTCAACTCATAGTAGCATAAAAACATAGTAAATCAAAACATGTCATAACATATTTCCAACACTTCAACATATTTAATCATGATTAAAAATAAATTTAACACTCATGTGTGTGAATGAGGTTCCACATGCTTCAGAGTATCAATCATATCTAAACACTTCAACTATTCAAGATCACAATCCTATTCAACACATATTTTTCACTCATCACATAACAAACTCTGTTTTTTTTTTCATTTTTTTTTCATTTTTTTCTGCAGGAATTTCAACTGTTTTACGCGAACAACCCACCTTGTTAGGCACATTGCCCGGTTACTAAGTATGAAACCCTTATTTTTTTTCTCTTTTTTTCCGAAAATTCAACCATTTTACGCGAACACCATGTTGGTTAGGCACACTGCCCGGTTACTAAGTTGAAAATCCCTTTTTTTCTTGTTTTTTTTCGCATACTCAGATAATTGCATGTGTTCATGTATTTTCTGTTTCATGACATAAAATTGTAAACCTATCCCAGTATCATGCTTAGAATGTAATATCAACCCCTTAACCTGTGGAAGTGAACATGTGTATTAGGATATGTCAAGCTATCTTTAGATCATGGTAAAAGTGTTAAAGTATAGAAATAAGATCATGCATAGCAACAATTTACTATTTCTTATATGACACACAAGTCTCAGAATAATTCATAAGATAAATTTCTAAAACATGCACCTTTGTCAAATCATATCATAATTTCATTCTTTTGACATAATTCAAGGGATGTATAATATTTGGTTACCATAAAAAAAATAGGAGCATGAAATTTATGAATGCTACCCCCAACTTAAATGTAATTGTCCCCAATTACACTAAGTTATAAACGAAAGCAAAGAAAATCGGGTAGAGATAACTGTAATTTAGCTCCAAAATAGAGCTCCCTCATAAATACAAAAAAAAAAATCACCGCCATTGGCAATAAAATTTATTCCTCCCAAGCATAACCTGCCAAAGAAATACATACCTTTCCCAAAAGATCAAATATAACTCATGAAAGTTCAAAAAGGTACTAGAATGAGAAAAAATTTCAGCAGAGTTTCCGTTGTATTTTCATGATATATTAATCTGTACAATCATTTATCCACATAAATTAAAATATAAACATAAAATCTTAAAATACATCGAAGCATCCAAGCACAACACAAAAAAAATATTCATCATCCAAAATTTTATCCAGATTAAAGATCGAGACCGTCCGATTCGAAATCCAAGCTCTGTAGCATCTGGATCGTGTCCTGTAGCAGTTGGATGGCTGAGAGCTCGCCGATGATGGATCAACGGTGAAACCTCATCGCCGGAGGACGGGAAGGGTATAGGCAGAATCGTAGATGCTTGAGGAGGTCTTCGGTAAGCTCTGATCGAAGAATCGAGGCCTCCAGGTGACAGATCGGAGGTGAACGGCTCGGAGGAAGATGATTGCCGGAATTGGATTCCGATGATCGGAGCTCGAATGAAGGATGGCACGGGGCGAGGAAGGATCGTGGAGGCATGTGAAACGGTCCTATGGTGCTGGATTGATGAATTAAGCTTCCAGACGGTGGAATGAAGGTGGTCGGAGCGGTGGTTTCGTCGGAGCTTGAAGTCGAGGATCCCAGCGGCAAGGAAAGGATTTGATGGTGGTGGAAGCTTCGTGGTGACGGAGAAAGCTTTTTGAGGTGTTTGGGAGCGGTGAACGTCCGTGGGTGATGGTGAAGACGATGGCCGAGGGGCTCGCCGGCGTCGGAGGAGAAGGTTTCGAAGGAGGAGGAGGACGGAGTTAAATAGGTGGAAGGTTGGCGGATGTTATAGTACTGGTTTGGAGAGATGAGGGCGGCCGGAGAAACGGCAATGGGCGGTGGGTGGCGACGGCTCGGGGACGAGCCGACGAGCCACGATCAAACAACGCAGCGGGAGGAGAGAGGAAAAACAACGAAATGCAAGAAAAATCTGAAAAAATAGAAAAAGACATGGAAAAAATTCTAAAAATTAATAAAAATCCGAAAAACTAGGTTGCCTCCCAGCAAGCGCGCAATTTTACATCTTTCGCTAGACGTCCCGAAAAACTTAGCGATTGCCTGGATCCGTGAAGATAACGGACTCAATAATATCTCCATGTTGAATGTCCTCAACATAAGTTTCAATCTATGCCCATTAAATTTAGTGAAAAAATTTGTGCTTGGGTCCCGAATTTCTACGGCACCATGTGAGAATACTTGCGTGATAATATGGGGTCCAGTCCACCTTGACAGTAGTTTACCCAGGAAAAGACGTAATTTTGCATTAAACAACCAAACTTTCTGTCCGACGACAAGGGTTTTCCTTGAAATATGCTTATCATGAAAAGCCTTTGTCCTATCTTTGTAAATTTTGGAGTTTATCTAAGCATCATTGCAAATTTCCTCGAGTTCAACCATGCTCAATTTTCTGTGTGTGGTTATCTCATTTGAATCAAAGTTTAATTTCTTGATAGTCCACAAGGCACGATGTTCCCATTCCACAGGCAGATGGCAAGCTTTACCAAACACTAATCGATACGGTGACATACCAATCGGTGTTTTATAAGCTGTTCTATAAGCCCAGAGTGCATCATCAAGCTTGTTTGCCCAATCCTTTCGGTCTAGACGGACAGTCTTTTCAAGAATACGCTTAATTTTCCTATTAGAAAGTTCTACCTGGCCAGTAGTTTGCGGATGATATGGGGTGGCTACCTTATGAGTGATAGAGTACTTTTGAAGAAGGGACTTAAAGTATTGATTTAAGAAAAGAGAGCCGCCATCACTTATGATCGCACGAGGAAAACCAAATCGAGAAAAAATGTTAAGTTGAAGGAATTGAATCACAACCTTATGATCTTTAGATTTGGTTGCTATGGCTTCAACCCTTTTTGAAACATAGTCAACAACAACTAAAATGTATTGAAAGCCAAAAGATGTTGGAAAGGGACCCATGAAGTCAATACCCCAGACATCAAAAATTTCTGCAACTAAAATCGAAGTTTGTGGTATTTCATCACGGCGTGATAGGTTTCCAGTTTGTTGGCATTGAAGACAGGATTTACAGAAGGCATAGGAATCTTTGAATATAGAAGGCCAATAAAAGCCGCCTTGCAAAACTTTTGCAGCAGTTTTTCTTGTAGAGAAGTGACCACCACACGCAAGCGTGTGACAGAACGTTAAAATATCATGGATTTCAGGTTCTGGAACACATCGTCGAAAAATCTGATCGGAACAATATTTAAAAAGTTCAGGGTCTTCCCAAATATAATATCGAATATGAGAGAAGAATCTATCTTTCTTGTCTTTAGACGAAGAGTCCGGGATTTTTCCCGAAACAAGATAATTGACGATATGTGCGTACCAGGGCTGCGAGATGCGAGTTATCTAAACAAGATCATCGTCTGGAAAAGAAGCACTAACAAGGATCCTATCAGTGATGTGTTCCAAAGGAAGGCGTGAAAGGTGATCAACAACAACATTCTCAGAACCCTTCTTATCCCTTATCTTTATGTCAAACTCTTGCAAAAGCAAGATCCATCTAATCAATCTAGGTTTCACATCCTTTTTAGCTAAAAGATACCACAAAGCGGCGTGATCAGTGTAAATCAGAATTTTAGAACCTGAGAGATAGGGTCTGAACTTCTCTAATGCGAATATTATAGCTAATAATTCCTTTTCCGTTGTAGTGTAATTCAATTGTGATTTAGAAAGAGTCTTACTAGCATAATAAATCACATGAGGACTTTTATTCACCCGCTATCCAAGAACAGCTCCTATCGCCGAATCAGAAGCGTCGCACATGAGTTCGAAAGGTAAGGAGTAATCAGGAGCATGAACTATGGGAGCAGAAGCTAAAAGGTCACGGATTGTTTTGAAAGCATTTAAACAAGCATCATCGAAGACAAAAGGAGCATCCTTGGCAAGAAGCTCACACAAGGGTTTTGAAATTTTTGAAAAATCTTTGATAAATCGACGATAGAATCCTGCATGACCTAAAAAGGATTGAATTTGACGCACAGAAGAAGGTGGGGGCAAATTTTCAATTAAATCCACTTTGGCTTTATCAACTTCAATACCTCTTTTAGATACAATGTGTCCAAGCACTATTCCCTCTTGAACCATAAAATGACTCTTTTCCCAACTTAAAACCAAATTAGTTTCAATGCATCGGTCAAGGACTTTTGTCAGATTGACAAGGCAAGTCTCAAAAGAAGAGCCGAACACAGAAAAATCATCCATAAAGACCTCTAAGAATTTATCAAGCTTATCAGAGAAGATGGCCATCATACACCTTTGAAAAGTCGCAGGTGCATTACATAGGCCGAACGGCATCCTTCGGTACGCAAAGGTACCAAAAGGGCAAGTGAAAGTTGTCTTCTCTTGATCTTTAGGATCAACAGCAACTTCATTGTACCGTGAATAGCCATCGAGAAAACAATAAAAGCTTTGACCGGAAAGTCGTTCAAGAATTTGATCAATGAATGGTAAAGGGAAGTGATCTTTCCTAGTGAGGGCGTTGAGTTTTCTATAATCAATGCAAACTCGCCATCCCATAGTTTGGCGAGTCGGGACCTGCTCTCCTTTCTCATTCTCCACAACTGTGACTGTGAGTCCTGATTTCTTGTGAACTACTTGGGTAGGGCTGACCCTCTTATTGTCCGAACTCGGGTATATAATACCCGCATCTAAAAGTTTCAGCACTTCTTTCTTAACTACCTCTTTCATGTTAGGATTAAGGCGGCGTTGCATCTCTCTAACGGTTTTAGACTCATCTTCTAAATGGATTCTATGTAACTGTCCAACCTATGGCTTTCCTATGATCTTTTAAAATTGTAATAAGTTGACTCTCCTGATCGGCAGATATTGCTGAAGAGATGATAACGGGAAGAGTAGAGTTTGATCCTAGGAAAATGTATTTTAGTGTTGTTGGAAGTGGTTTAAGTTCAAGTTCAGGTGGTGCCTCTAGTGAAGTAGGTGCAGGGCTGGAAGAGAGAGGTGGAAGCGACTCAACCACCCAAGGCACAGCCTCGTTCCAGCCCTCTGCAACCAGACCGATCGGTCGGACCAGAGTCCAATCGGTCGGAACTGGTGCGATCGATCGCTCAGAGGAGTGATGGATCGGTCCAGAGAACATGTGTGTTCCAATGTCATCAATTGATTGTGCAATGTCATTCTCAATATCATAATATTCATTCAGCATGTCATTTATATTATCAACAATCGTAGCATGTGAAGAAGTATCAACACAATCAGTCAACATATCAATAGCATAACAATCATCATCTGGCTCAGGCATATTTGCAGTTTTAAAAATATTCAAATGCATATGCATGTTTTCAAAAGACATATCCATTACACCAGTTCTACAATTAATGCATGCATTCGCCGTGGCTAAGAAGGGTCGATCTAAGATGATTGGCAGAGATTTTCTGCAGTGAATAGCAGGCTCCATTTCCAAGACAATAAAGTCAACAGGAAAAAAGAAATTATCCGCTTTAACTATTACATCTTCCAAGACACCTCTCGGTGTCTTGATGGATCTATCAGCTAATTGCAGAGTCACATGTGTAGGTTTAAGCTCCCCCATACCGAATTGTTTATAAAGTGAGTATGGTAAAAGATTCACACTGGCACCTTAATCTTGGAGAGCACCATCAATATGATAGTCGCCTATGCAGCAAGGTATTGTGGGGGTACCAGGGTCTTTGAGTTTTGGCAGTGTGTCAAGTCTAAGAATCGAACTGACTTGCTCAGTGAGGAAAATCTTTTTGGATACCTTAGCTTTTGATTGACGTTTGTACGTACACAGTTCCTTAAGAAATTTGGCATAAGAAGGAATCTATCGGATGGCATCTAATAAGGGTATGTTGATGTTAACTTATTTAAAGGTCTCTAAGATTTCTTCTACAACTTTCTTCTTGGGGTATGTGGAGGAGGGATCCTTAAGAGCTTCAGGAAAAGGCACTTTAGGTGTGTATGTGCGTGGGTCAGGTTCATTTTGATCAATTGGATTTGGATTCACTCGACCAGGAGTGTTATCACTCGGCTGTGGAGGCAGAGACCGATCGGTCGGACCAGTATCCGATCGATCAGAATAGTTCCGATCGGTCGGATCTGAGAGCGATCCGTCACTCTGGGCAGTGTCAGGAAGTGTATCCACTTGCTTACCGTTCCTTAAGGTTACTACAGCTTGTGCAGTTTCAAAATTCTAGTTATCAATATGGTGCGAGGCCCTAGGAATGGTCATAGGTTGACTCGGTAAGTGACCATCTTCTCTCTTGGCTATCGTGTTAGCCAGTTGTGTCTCTATTTTGGATATAGATTGCGAATGTGAGGCTACAGTTCTTCCAATTTTATCAACGTTAGCATTCATGTTGGCAAGTGTACTCATGATTGTGTCCAAAGCTGAGTCAGCGGGTGCTTGTAGATGAGGTTGGGGTGCAGTTTGTTGATATGGTGCAGAGTACCCTGGGTTGGGATTTTTAGAAGGCCTAGATGGGTATCGATTAGTGTGAGCATTAGAAGAACTACTCTGTCCTTCGAAAGTACTAGACTGTTGGGGTGGTCTCTAGCTAAATTTGGGATGGTTTCGCCAACCTGAATTATATGTATTTGAATACGGATTATTTTCAGGTTTACTAAAACCATATGCCGCGTTTGCTTGCTCTTGAACAAATTCAGGAAACGATGGAGCAAGTGGACAATCGGTAATGTGATGTTCAAGACTAGAGCATAGTGCACATGTTTGAGGTTGATCCTGAAATGATGACGGTGCAGGTGATTGACTCATTTCCAGTTTATCAAACCTTTTGTTAAGGAGGGCTATTTGGGTAGTAATGGCTTCTAATCCAGAAAGTTCAGAGGTTCCTTTAGGTGTAGGCCGGCTCCTAGGATTTGTATATTGTTGCTGAGAATCGATTGAGATTTGTTCATAAAGGTTCCAAAGCTCATCATCATCTTTATCTAAAGGAATACCCCCACAACAAGCTTCAACCCTAGTTTTACATCTTTCATTAAGGCCTCTATAAAACTTATGAGTTAATTCCCACTTATCAACATCATGGTGAGGACATTTTCTCAAAAGGTCTTTAAATCTATCCCAGGCATCATGAAAAGACTCATCGTCATATTGAATTAAGGTAAGGATTTCAGTCTGAAATTTCTTAGTTTTAATTATGGGAAAGAATTTTCTTAAAAATGCCTCTTGAAGTTGGTCCCAAGTTGTGATTGAGCGTGAAGGTAAACATTGAAGCCAGTGTTTAGCTTTATCTTTCAAAGAGAATGGGAAAAATTTTAACTTAAAGGCATCATCATTAAAGTTCTCCATTTTTAGTGTAGCGATGGTATCGATAAAATTGTGAATGTGCTCATATGGGTCCTCATTACTTAAACCATGAAAGTGGGGTAACATTTGAATCATTTGGGGTCTAATCTCATAGTGTAAGGCTGTGATTGTAGGAGGATCAATGGAAGGAGTGTAAGTGTAGGCAGTGGGCAAGAAGTGATTTCTCAAAGGAACACGTTGTACCCCCCCATTGTTATTATTATTACCTCCCCTTCCAAGATTAGCGTTAGGGTTGATGACATATCCCTCCTTTTCAGCCATGGTGACAACGGTCTCGTGAATAGATTGCAGGTTACTTAAGGCCTCCTGATAATTACACAAAGATTGTTGACCTAAGGCTCTAGTTTTTCGGAGTGTGGTCTCTTGTTCTAGATCCAAAGGTTCCAGCGGGGTATTTAAGGATCGTCTACCATGCAAGCAAGATCACACACAAAAAGAGAAAAAGAAAACAGAAAATTCAGAGGAGAGGACAAAACCCGGCAAACAACAATTGAAACGAAAAGGTTTGAAGCAAAAAGGCTTAGCTGACTGCGCAGTTCCGACCGGTCGGTTTCCAATCCGATCGGTCGCTCCAGGCCGCAAGCTCCTTCACTCGAAGTCCACTTCAAAGCAGATGGTGTAGTCCGATCAATCGGATTCAAGTCCAACCGGTCGCTCCAGGTGGCTGGCGAGTTGTGTTTTTCTTCAAGAAAAATCCGTTCCAATGCTGCGAAAATTTCAGAAAATTGTCAAAAAATTCCTAAAAAGTTTAAAATAAAGAAAGGGAAAAATAAGAAAGTTAAAAACTTAACTAAGCAAAGAAAATGAGTTAAGAGAAAATCAATTAGTTAACCGTCGAAATTCCCCGGCAACACGCCAAAAGTTGATCGCTCGCAAACGTCGTCGTTAAAGCGTTGCTAACCTCAATCAAATCTTAAATTTATATCCTTATTTAATCACTAATACTGCTACGTAGACTAGTGGTGAAATCCGGAGTCGAACCATAGGGAATTACCAAGAAAAACAAAATCAGTTCTCAAAACTCTAGATCAAAGCCAACAACTTCAATGATAGATTGATCTAACTGAAACTATCTAAGAAAGCAAAAGAAAATATTAAGGTTTTAATCAACTGAAAAAGATGCCTTAGGAAATACACAATCCACCCTGATTTCACCCTTAATCATCCATAGTCATCATCTTGATCACTTCTCTAAGCATTATGGATCGTATGGCTACAAGCTCACATGAATCCCTAAAAGAAGGTTTTATGTTTCCTACAACATAATCTATCTTTGTTTGGCATAAATCATCTTCGACCCTACCATTATCTTACGTTATTCTACTCCTAATGACCTTAGCATGACTTATCTTCACGTAGCATAGATTAGCTCAAAGGCAAATCACAAACCACATGAAAACTATCTCATGAATCTCTAGAATCAAGTACAACCATTATGAAGGACTCAGAATACATCAACAGAACTCTGTTCCTTCAACTCTATAATCATTAAAAACATATTCATGAGATTATACGGAGAGAAGTTTACAAAAATCCAACTAAGAAAGATCAAAAGTTACACTAGGGTTTCATGGTATTCCTAAGAACAAGAAATATAGCCACTCATCTCATGAAAATCATGAATCGGTGTAGAAGATGAAGCCATTGATCCCCGTGGAAAGATTGTCGTCTTCAAAACACTAACCTTCTCCTCCAAAAGTGCTCCAAAAGATCCAATTTTCGGCTGGAATAACCCCCTTATGTATTAGAAACCCTTGATCCCGGAATTAGGAGTTATAGTTGAACTTAAACTCTAATGTCCCTAAATTTCGGGCTGCTGACATCATCGGAGTGAGCGATCAGACTCAAATCCGATCCCTCGCGCAAGTCGGTCAGACTTGGTCATTAACTGTCACATCATTAATTAATTTGTTCAACTTTTCTCTCCAACTTCCGTACTTCTGATTTTGATTCAAAAACTGGCGCCAATGTAGACCGAATCTCACAAAGTCTTCAACATAAATTTTGTAGCTCTTGAAGTCTTCTTGCATCTCCCAGAAATTTAGAATATTTGCAATTGTGTAGAATTTCTATTGATATATTTCCAAACAGTCGACGAAGCAGTCTTTTTACAGAATTTAGTAATTTTTGGCCGAATTTCTGGTATTTCTTTTCAAATCCTACTTAAACCTGAAATCAAGCAATATGATATCAAATACACCTACTCTAGGCCTAACAATGGTAATTGAAGGGGTTTAATTAGGAATAATTAGTGACTTATTAAGAAGCGAGTGAGGGGAGGGGCCGGAAATTGTGGAGCAGGCGCACGGAGATGGTGGAGCTAGAGGAGAGATGGTTTCCGGGAGGCGAGGGATGGGTTTGGCGCGGTCGATCGATGGGCTAGTGGGACGATAGTAAATGGCGGGGAAGCGAGTGAGGGGAGGGTCCGGAGATGGTGGTGGAGCAGGCGCACGGAGACGGTGGAGCTTGAGCGGAGAGGAGATTGGTTTCCGGGTAAGGGAAGAGTTGCCGAGATGGGTTTTCGGGCAAGGGATGAGTCGCGAGATGGGTTTTGGGGATCGGTGGAAAGAATATTTTAGGGCATGGGTTTTGTGAAGGCGAATGCACATGCGATATGTGGTTGGGTTTTGGGATTGGCACGCGCTTTTTTTATTTTAATTTTTTATCTCCACCAACACTTACTTTGTCTAATGAACCGCAACTATAGAACATCGATCATCGGTTTACATACTGTCGCTAATGAACAGCTGCCAGAAATATAATTATTAGCGACAGTTATATAAACCGTTGTGATTCCTGCAGCTGTTAGAAAACCGCTGCACATCAACCGCTGCTATAAGTAGAACTTAAAGCGACAATTAACATAACTGATGCAAACAATTTATCTTTTGCAACAATTGCAAAACTATCGCCTTTTAAGTACCACAATGCAGCGGTCATGAGAAGCGCTACAAATAAACCGCTGCTATAGAACATGATCTAGCCGCGGTTTAGATAGTGTTGCTAATAAACCGCTACAAAAAATAGAACTATTATTGACAGTTATGTAAACCGCTGCAAGTTGTATATTTTTTGCAACATTAACCAAAACCGCTGCTATAGAAGATCATTTTAGCAACGGTTACATCTAAACCACTGGCATATCTAATTTTATAGCAACACTTCCTCAACCCCTGCAATACAACCGCTACAGAATGGGGTAATGTTTTGTAGTGATGTTTGGGAAATCATATACTTTAAAAGAAGGTAAAACACTAAAAAGGTAAAAAAACAAATATAAGGGGTCACTTACTAATGAGTGCATGAAAGTGCACTCTAAATAGTCTTATAACCATCTCAATTGCTAGATTATTATCCTTAATCAACATCTTTATTACTATTTTTATATCTATATGTTGCTTCACATAGTTGTTTGGAAAATGCAGGAAAAAGGAGCAAAGAAGCTGAAAAGATTACATGGATCAACTTTAAAGATTAAACTATACCTTCTAATGAAGAATCATATGATGGGCCATATATGGTTGGAAAGCTCTTAAAGTCTAGTTTCTGGAGAATTTTACGGTTCGCGATTCTGAGTTTCTTAGAGGAAGTTACGGCAATTTTAGTACCAATGGCGCAGTCTAGATGACAAAACAGTAAATACTCAGGAAGTCAGATCGATCACACACCTGGATGGGGATCAATCGGACTCGGGAATTAAATCCTGACAGAACATATGTTTTTCAGATGATCACAGTCAGATCGATCCTACTATCCATCCTACGGAGGGATCGATCCCACACCCATGGTGGGATCGATCCGACTCGGGCGTAGCCTGAAATTGAGGATTTTGATGAGTGGGATCGATCCGACACTCCTTGAGGGATCGATCCTACTGTCCCAGTGAAGAAAATCAATGGTTTAGATCTAATCTGAGGATGGAGAGACTTTAGTCTATAAATAGGACTCTTTCTAGGGTTGGAGAGGACTTTTTGGCAGCGTTTGGAGGAGAGGAGACTGGTTCAAGGCTTGGTTTTCTTTTCTTGTTCTCATCTTATTTCTTCATTAGTTTTGTTGCCCTCATGATGAACATGAGTGGCTAATTCTTCTCTAAGCTACCGATGTAGCCTTAACTGAATCATTCTATGTTATTGGATCATGAATATTTAATCAGTTTATTTTTCTTGTTTCATTCATTATTATAACTGAGATCTTAAATACCTTTATCCGGCCAATAGAAGTATTATAGATTGTTTTATATGAGAGTGGGCGAGGGTTCATTCCCTAATCTTGCAGGATCTATGAATGAATGAGATTTAGTCGAAGCCGGGTTCAAGCTAAGGCATGTCTTGGTTCATGATTGTTCTTCATAGCTTAATGGATTTTTGGTTAACGCTTAGTTATGGGTTCATAAACTAGGGTTAATTGGGGGTACTTGGTGAAGACCGCGATCGAACGGATCATCATATCAGAAGAGCGAGCCCTTGGAATTAAACTGAGATCTTGATTGATTCAATGCATAGAATGAAGATGTTATGGTGAAATCGGAACCTTAGTATTCATCCATCATATTTTCATCGTTTTCTTATTTCGTTATTAGATCATCTATTTTCGAGACTTCATATTTCTTATTTTCCCTTTCATATTTTCTTTCTTTTCTGTTCTTTAGCGTTTTACTCTAATAATCTCTACAAATATCTGTGGATACGATACTCGTCTTGCTACTATACTGATTGCATCGATTCGTATACTTGCGAGATATAAAATTTATTCATCACTTACAATCAATTTTAACGAGGTAAAACCTTACGCGCCTTGATATATGTTGTTAATTAAATCAAAGGCGGACAAAACACATTACCGAACTACTTAGTTAACTACAACGTAGTTAGTGGAAGTACGGGTCGAGTCCTCAGAGAATTGGATGATTAAATTAGAAATGCAATATAGTCTCTACAATAGTTGGAAACAATTGGATTGATTATTTGAGTTTTCTAACTAAAATATTCTAAAAGCAATTAAGGTGGAAATATATCAAGAAAGAATTCCTATGGAATTCCAATCCGAATTAGGATCTAAATGTCTTCTCTATGAATCAAGATGAATGGCACCTAAATGAGATGGTCAAAATAGGAGATCGATGAGAGCAGGGTTAGTATCGCTCGCCGCTAATGACACGTCGAGTTAAGATCATCTCATCGCGTGCATAACAAGGTAAAGATCCAGGATCGAGGCTCTAATTCGATCATAGCTCAACAATCGCCAGACTAAGGTCATATTGTTGGAAAAGGATCAAGGTTTTGTATGGATAAGGTCTTGGATTGAGATGGGTTTAATACCTCAATCCCATCCCTCATCTAAATCAAGAATGGTGGGTAGGATAGCTTTGGCTTGGGGTGGTTCTAGCACCTCAAGATCCTATCCCTAGATCAAGGATTCATCCCCTAGAGTTGGCTATGGTTCTAGCATAACCTCTTCTTTGAGGAATTGAATCAAACATCTAGTAAGCATCATCTTATTCTCAAGCAATTACATGCAAAAAGAGGTATTCAACCATTCAATAATGGAATTCATTAAAGAAATATGGAATTACATGTGAATTCACACAAATATCATCTCACAAGAGTCATTACATCAAGAATCAAAAGAGAAATCTAAGAGAAAGACCTAAGACATCAAGAAATTTCCAAGGAGGAGGGATTTAGCTACTCATCTTGGGTGGGAGATCCATGGAGGAGGAGGCTTTGCCCATCTTCTCCATCAAAATCCACCCCTTGAAGCCCAAAATCTCTCTCTCACTCTAAAGGGGAAGAAGGCAGGAGAAAGGAGAACAAAAGATGGGAGAAAAGATCCCAAAATAAGAGCCAAAACCCCTATTTATAGGCCTTAGGTCGTGGACCATCAGATTAGATCTGCACCGTCCATTTCTACCCATCAGCCAGTCTTGGATCGATCCAAAATAGGTTTGGATTGATCCAAGATGTCAAAATTTGAGTTTATAACGGCTTGGATCGATCCAATATGAGTTTGAATCGATCCAATGTGTAAAACTACAAAATTGGTGTATGGAAAGGGTTTTGGATCGATCCAGACTGGGTTGGATCGATCCGGAATATGTTTGGATCGATCCAGACTGAGTTGGATCGATCCGGAATAGGTTTGGATCGATCCATAATTTTGGGATCGATCCAAATATTCTAGATCCATCGAGACTGGGTCTGGATCAAGTCTGGATCAATCCAGACTAGGTCTGGATCAATTCTTGATCCATCCAGACTGGGTTTGGTCTGGATTCAATTCAGACTGGGTCTGGTTCAATCCGAATATGGCAGATTTTGTGCAATTTATGTCTTTATGTCCGGAATTGATGCAACTCTCTTTGGAAACTCTTGTACCTGAAATAATATGAAAAGATATTAGAAATGTATTGCTTGAGAGCTAACAAAGCGACGTTAAATGGGTGAATTATGCATATTTTGTGACTCATCACACCCCCCCAACTTGAACTTTGCTAGTCCTTTTTGATTAAGCAAACCATGATCCCTACCTTTGACTTCTTAATCCTTCAAGGTTCCAAACTCAAATTGACTAATCAACCCCTCATAAGTGTGCGAATATAAATTGATGATGAATTACTCAATCAACTTTAACATGTAGCAAGCTGGTTAAAGTGAATGAAGAATAGTATCCCTATCATGATGAGCAAACCCTTATAAATTTGTGAAGCTTCGAATATATCATGCAACAATCATCCATAAAGGTTACAAGAGTTGAATTTTTCACATAATCATTAGTGCAAGCATTTGACATTTCAAGTGTAAATACAAAATAGTTATCATGCATGTAATGCATACCCCCCAACTTAAACGGGATTGTCCTCAAGCACAAGTGAAGGGTAAGGGAAAGAGATAACCTTAATTGTCGTTTGATAATCATGTAAAACGTTCAATCTTGCAAGGCAAATGAGCATTTGTGAGTAATACAAAATTAGCAATAAAACTAAAGAATTGAGTTAGGTATAGAATAGAGGTTGAGATGAGAATGCTAGAGGAAGTTCAATATTGATTCGCTTGTATACACGGCCTGAAAACAAAGGGAAGATTTGCCAAACACAGTAAAGTACAATAAGTAGGGAATTGGAAATTATAAAAAAATTGGACAGCATCTCCTTTGTATATAGTAGATAGTATGAAGGGCGTACAACGTGTGACATGTAAAATACAACAAACAGGCACACCCTCCACAACATATACAATGAGGTACACCCTCGTCAACAAATATAATCATGTCAAGAGGTACACCCTCGAAAACATTGAAGTAGCATTAACCATTTATTAAAGTATCCAAAATGTTTCAAACTACGAATAGTCACCATATACAAGAATGTAGCTATCTCCAAGCTCCAAAAATGAAATCATATACATCCTCAAATTCCCATTCAACCGTGAAGATTAAATCCTCAAAATCACAACAACTCACTAATGTATTGAGTCATGACCCAACATTTTCAATTTATTCTCAAACAACAACAAAATCAAAGCAATTCAATTAAGTACAAAACAAAGCAAACCAAGCACGCATACCAATACGAAAAATACAAGCATGAAATCAAGGAAAACAGAGCAAGCAAACAATCAAGCAAACAAAGTTGGGTTGCCTTCCAACAAGCGCTACGTTTAACGTCTTTAACTAGACTCAATACAAGCTTATAAGTATATAAGGGGCTGTATCTAATTGATAGAAGCATCTGCAAGGTCTCGATAGAAGCCATCTCCGTATACTTTTACTCACGTGCTAATGGTCATAGAAAGTATTCATCAAAACAAGCCATTGTAACATTTTGCCAATTTTGGCACGAAATAATTCAAAAGCTCCATGAAGGGTATTCTTAAGTCTAAAGATCGGAGAAAATGGCTTGAAATCCTGAATTGTAGGAGACATCATCGTGTATAATGTTGGTATGATGGTTGTGGTATATGGAAACTCCCATGGATGCATACCATGGGACCGCACAAACATCGTTGAAATAGTTGTATTTATCTATAATGGGTAAATTCTTATTCAATTCTTTACAAACGTCCAAGGCCGGTAAAATATCAATGAACATCTTAACATTATCATAGCTATGATTAACCAACACATCATCATGCATCAAGATACTATTTTAAAGTAAAACTTCATCAAGATTCGGAGTATCCTCATATAAGACTTCATCAACCGGCAAATCAATATCATACAAATCCTCATTAAGATTAGGCATTCCTTCGTAAAAAGTTTCATTAACCGGCAAAGCAATATTATGACATAAAGGAGATATCAAATCATGCATGCATTCATCAATCAATGTATTGTCTTGATCATGAAAAGTTAGAGGCTACGGCTCATTTACAAAAACATCAAAGGCCGGTAAAAGATTATCTAAACTATTAACAACCGGTAAAGCCTCTTTACATACCACATTATTGTATGCATTACTATCATTGAAAATATAGCCATTACAAACATTGTCGTTAAAAGCAATAGGCATTAGCTCATTCACACATCCATCAACATCATCATAATATGAATCAATCGAGGAAGCTATTTGTGAGGACCCGTCCCTCTACTCCCGTGCTTCGTCGTGGGCCGCAAGGGCAATTTGATAAATTACGCATTGTCGGCTAGTTTCACACCCGCGTGGGCACACACTGACCATGTTTGTGGTAATGTTTGGCTATAATGGTTAGTGGGACCCGGGATCGAAAGATCCGGGCTTGGGCTTAAGTTTTAGCCCAAGTCCAGCTTCCAGCGAAAGACGGATCGATCCTTCCTTGCTAGAGGGATCGATCGGTCAATGCCAGGAAGTCGGATCGTTGAGAAGGATCGATCGTTCCTCTTGGGACCGATCGATCGCTCTCTTGGGACGGATCGATCGCTCCTCTTGGACGGATCGATCTTGCTTAAGTCGGTTCGTTTGTCTATAAAACGGACGTAACCTTCTTCCTTGAATCTCTTTTGAAATCCGAGTTCTTGAGCTGAGATTTTCTGCATTTCGAAGAGGTTGTGGACGATCCAAGGCCTAGCAGCTGGGATTGAAGCTGCTATTGCTTAGGTAGAGATCCTACCTACAATTCTTCGGGTTTTTGGAAGTTTTTCCGATTATCTTTGATCTTTTGCTTAGATCTTGTTATACACTTGTTAGATTCTAGTATTTCCGTCGATTTTGGACTCGTGGTCCTTCGTACTACTAGATCCCAGGTTTTGATAGGATTTGGTGGAGTTTTCCGATGGTATTTCTTTCCGGAGGGTTGCCGGAGAACCCATCGCGATCGATCCTTCTGTGAGAGGGATCGATCCTTCTTTGTTGGTCATGCTGAACCCGAGCATGATCGATCATTCTCGGGTGAGGACGATCGATCCATGTGCCTTGGTTAGCATGGGATCCCCCTCGTCGTGAGTAGGATCGATCATCCCATGGGGGGGTAGGATCGATCCTCCTTGGCACGGCAGTGAGGATGTTCGTTATCGCGAGTAGGATCGATCGTCCCTTGGAGGGACGGATCGATCTTACTCGGCACGATATGGAGAGTTTGTTCTCTGCCATTAGAAGGATTGATCTTCTCTTGGAGGGAGGGATCGATCCGTCTATGGCCGAGAGAGAAATTCTTCTTGGTTTTGCCCGCGGGGCTCTGCATGTACAGTTTTCTTTTCTGTCTTATACCTGGTACATATGTTTAAACATGTTAGTCCTATAATAGGGGCAGTGGTGAACCGGGGGAGTGATGACTCCCAGTATGTTTAGAATAAATGGGCGGGTAGCCCTACAGCTTTCCTTAGCCTTGCATGCCGGCGTGCGCCAAGGGCTTTATCTGTGATATCTGTGAGCTGTTATTTGCGAGGCTGCTTCCCGGTGCAGGTGTTGTGGTGGACTGCTGACAGTTGGTGTTGGTACCACTGTAGCAGCTCCTAGACCTTATTTACCTGTTCACCACCTCGGGCCGGCAGGGTGCCGTGCACATACCTTGTTTGATATATCATGACATACTGTTGCATGCTTATCTGTATATTCCTGCGTGTGCTCATAACATGCATTGCTTTGTGCATTAGTTGCATCTGTGTAGGACGTTGGCGATTGGTTGATCGCCGATTGCGGGCAGCTTGGTCAAGGACTCGTTTTGTAGTATTCAGTCGATTTTCGATGATAGGGTTAGATGACCTGAATACATGTGGTTTGATGTTTAGAGGTCGTGTCGGCTTCGAGCCGAGTGTTGAGGTGTTGCTGGTGTCCGGATCACTGTCTCTTTGGTAGAGGCTGTGCCTACTCAGCGGTGTTGGTTGCCCGCCTAGCAGTGTTGGTTTCCTGCTAGTGAGATGGCAGTGTCGGTTTCCTGCCTCGCTGAGGGCGACCCAGCATGTGACTAGTTCGGTTGGGGACCATGACTGAGGCCACCTTTCAGGGACACGCGGTGGGGTTATGGGACCCCTGTGTACACCCAGCCTTTCCTTGAGGGCGACACTGTTGTGTTCCCTCCCTTGTGAGTGTCGTAGTGTAGTGTCCCTGCTGAGCTTAGTGCTCACTCCTACCCGGACTGTGTTTTGCAGGTGCTGGCGCTAGCTCTTCTTCGGTCGCCCCTACCGGGCCGGTGTTTGGTGACGTGGCGGCGTCTGGCGGTGCTTGAGGAGCGGCGATCTCAGTTTTACCCTTTTTGTTATAGATAGTCTCCGACGGGAGTGTTAAATGTATAATTTCCCTGTTTTGAAGATTTGTATTATATCCAGTTCAGTGTTTTGAGGTTTGTTAATGATTGTATAATACAGGATGATTATGAATTGCTTGGGAGACCATTACGATTAGAGGGAAACCTCGCCAAAATTTCCGCAGAAGGTTAGGTTCCGGTTCGCGTCGGCTGGCCCGGTTGGGCCTACGCAGGTCGGGGCGCGACAGCTTGGTATCAGAGCATAGGCTGAAGATCCCAAGGAGTACGATCGGGATTCGGTTGAGATTGAGCGTGGGCTGGGATAGTTCTATATCTAGAACATCCGTGCATGCTCTCCTTGTATTGTGTATGTCTTCCGCTTTACTGTTATGTTGTTTGTTTTGCCGTTCTGACTAGTGAAAGCTCGTTTGCTGTTGGAGATCGTGCAGATGTCGGGAGCTCGTGGCCGATCTCCGGTTGCCGGTCGGGGTGGGGCACGATCTGGTCAACCCGCCCGACCGGACAGGACTGCTCCTGTCAGGGTGGTCCGGGCTAGACGGACTATACCATCACCAGCGGCGGTTTCGGTCGCGCAGGCAGAGGTCTTCCTCGCCGAGGAGGAGGCCCTTGTTCCTGTCGACGGGCGGGCCTCGGTGGCTATCACGATGGCCTTCCAGCGGCTGAATCCGCCTAGATTCAGCGATAGGTCTGGAGATCCGACCGCAGCGGACGACTGGCTCGACGGAGTCTCGCGCGTGGATGCTCTCTTCGTCGAGGACGATCGGGTTCGGGTCACCCTCGCAGCGTTCTAGCTTGATGGAGACGCTCATGACTGGTGGCGCACCGCCCAGCACACCAGTGACGGAGAGGTGCCACTGTGGGAGGAGTTCAGGGTGATGTTCTTGGACGTGCACTTCCCAGCGAGTGCACGTGACGCCCTGACCCGTGAGTACCAGTCCCTCTTGGAGGGTACTCGCTCCGTTCAGCAGTATGCCTCCAGGTTCACGCGCCTTGTTCGGTTTGCGGTGTCAGTTGCAGCAGATCAGATAGCCAGGGTGCGGCAGTTCGAGTGGGGACTTCGACCAGAGATCCGGCGGCAGACCAGCTCACACTGCTTCCAGTCGTACTCAGCGATCCTGAACTGCGCCTTGTCAGTAGAGGCTCAGTTGCGAGACGACAGGTGCCGGGCAGTTCCACCAGCACGCAGCAGCGACCCCAGGGCAGAGGGGGGTTTGGTAGGGGGTAGCAGCGGCGTAAGTGACCCTTTCAGCAGCCGCCACGTGCACTGCAGTACCAGCAACCACTACCGAGCCCACCAGCTTCGTTTCTACTGACAGCCAGGCCATCTGGGCAGGCTTCGTCAGGGGGAGGCCAGGGGCAGCAGCCTAGCGGCGCGTCGCCCACGTGCTTTCAGTGCGGGCAACTAGGGCATTACCGTGGAGACTGTTCCTTGCGAGGAGCGCGGGGCGCTATGCCACAAGGCAGTAGAGGCGGAGGGTCCGGTGCCTGGCAGGGGAGCGGGGGTGGACGCGGGCCGGGGCGTCCCAGAGGTGGAGGCGGCCAGCGGGGGAAGGTGTTTGCCCTCCCAGTTCGCTAGCAGCAGGACACCGTTCAACTGTATCAGCCGCCACCGTAGTACCGGCAGCCGTGACAGTACCAGTAGCCGCAGCAGTACCAGCGGGCCACGGCAGAGCCATCCGTCCTTAGAGGTGTCTTTTAGCTTTCTAGTTTCTTAGTAGATGTGCTGATAGATTCAGGGGCGTCTCACTCCTACATTGCTAGCATGTGCGTGGCATCACTAGAGTTAGAGACGACTTGGCTAGAGGTGGCACAGTCTGTAGACTCACCGATCGGCGGGGCAGTCAGGGTAGACCGGGTCTGCCGATCGTGTTCGTTGGAGGTTGGAGGCCTCCGGGTCTGTCTAGACCTGCGGGTGCTAGACATGACCGGCTTTGACGTGATACTCAGTATGGACTGGTTGGCAGCATACCGTGCCGTCATCGACTGTGGTCGCCGGAGGGTGGTCGCTTGGACACCCGACGAGACATGGTTTGTGTTGTTGGGGGATCGGTTCTCCGTCGATTCCTTTGCTTGTGGTGTAGGGAGGCATGGCAGCGAGCTCTCAGCCTTGTTAGCCAGCCTGTCCCTATCCGGTTCTGAGAGAGTGCAGCATAGTAGTTTTCCCAGGATCGTGTGCAACTACACCGACGTGTTTCCCGAGGTGTTGCCATGGCTTCCACTGCCCAGAGAGGTCGATTTTGAGATTGACTTAGTACTAGGTACCGCACCGATCTCTCTCTCCTAGCTTTCAGGATGGCACCAGCAGAGCAGAGTGAGTTGAGGACCCAGCTAGACAAGCTTACCAACAGAGTTTTCATTCGTCCCAGCATGTCTCCCTGGGGGGCGCCAGTGTTGTTCGCAAAGAAGAAGGATGTTACCCTTCGACTTTGCATAGACTATAGGCGGCTCAACAGGGTGACGATGAAGAACAGATACCCGATGCCGAGGATCGACGACTTGTTTGACCAGCTGCGAGGATTTTCAGTGTTCTCGAAGATCGATCTCCGCATCGGCTACCACCAGTTGAGGGTTCGGGATTGCGACATCCCGAAGACGGCATTCCGGACTCGGTACGGTCTGTACGAGTTCGTAGTGATGCCGTTTGGGCTGACGAACGCACCAGCAGCGTTCATGGATCTCATGCAGAGGATCTTCCGGCCTTTCCTAGATGAGTTCGTGGTGGTGTTCGTTGACGACATTCTTATCTACTCCCGGTCAGAGGCGGAGCACGAGCGACACTTGGCGACAGTGTTGCAGCTACTTTGGGAGCATCGGCTTTATGCCAAAGCTTCCAAGTGCGAGTTCTAGCTTGCACAGGTGGGATTCCTTGGACACGTGGTGTGGGCATCATGGATCTCAGTCGACCTCGCCAAGGTCGAGGCAGTGGTACAGTGGCAGAAACCGAGGACAGTGTTCGAGGTCCGCAGTTTCCTGGGCTTGGCGGGTTACTACAGGTGGTTCATGCGGGACTTCTCCAGAGTTGCCGGACCGTTGACCAGACTGACAGAGAAGGCCGTCCCGTTCGTGTGGGATGATGCTAGTAAGTGAGCCTTCGTCGAGCTGAGGACAAGGTTGACCAGTGCACTTGTGCTGATCGTCCCCGAGCGAGGCGTTGGTTATAGTGTCTACTGCGACGCCAGCGGTGAGGGTTTGGGGTGTGTCCTCATGTAAGAGGGCCACGCAGTTTCCTATGGTTCTCGCCATATGAAGAACCATGAGAGGAACTACCTGACCCATGACTTGGAGCTAGCAGCGGTGGTCTTCGCCCTGAAGACCTGGCGTCATTACCTCTATGGCGAGAAGTTTTCTGTCTTCTCGGACAATAAGAGCTTGAGGCACGTTTTCACCCAATGTGACCTCAACCTGAGACAGCGACGCTGGATGAAGCTACTAGAGGACTACGACTTTGAGTTGCATTACCATCCTAGTAAGGCAAACGCCGTAGAAAATGCGCTGAGCATACAGGTGAGAGACACCAGAGCAGCAGTTGCAGGGTTGTCAGCGCGGCAGTGGCAGGCTCTAGAGACGGCGGGCCAGTTGGGGCTCAAGTTTGAGGATCGGGGATCCAGTAACTTTCTCTACGCAGTGCAGAGTATGCCAGCAGTCTTAGCCAGAGTGTTAGAGGCACAGCACAGTGACCCAGAGCTCGAGGAGTTACGCACAGCGGCGGGCACAGAGGGCGCAAACGGAGACTGGACAGTATCGCCAGACGGAGGGCTACGGTTCCGAGGCAGAGTAACAGTTCCAGCAGATCCGGTTCTTCGAGACGACGTCATACGAGAGTTCCACCACTCTCGCTTTGCAGTTCATCCCGGCGGCACCAAGATGTAACAGGATCTTTGGCGACAGTTCTGGTGGCGCGGGATGAAGAGGGCAGTGACGGAGTTCGTATCGCGCTGCCTTACCTGTCAGAAGGTCAAGGCAGAGCACCAGCGGACTCCGGGGTTACTTCAGCCGCTTCCACTAGCTGAGTGGAAGTAGGAGCACATCACGATTTACTTCGTGACTGGGCTACCGAGATCTCCTCGGGGGAATGACGTGATTTGGGTCATCGTTGATCGATTGACCAAATCGGTGCACTTCCTACCTATGCGGACGACAGACTCGACGGACAGGTTTGGCAGTTTGTATGTCAGAGAGGTAGTCAGACTACACGGGGTTCCAGTTTCTATTGTGTCAGACCGTGACCCCAGGTTCACCAGCAGGTTCTGGCGGGGCTTTCAAGAGGCTGTTGGCACACTTCTGACGTTCAGTACGGCGTTTCATCCGCAGACCGACGGGCAGTCAGAGCGGACGATCCAGATCTTGGAGGACATGCTGAGAGCATGTGTCCTCGACGCCGGAGGCAAATGGGAGGAGCACGTTCCCTTGGTGGAGTTCGCCAACAACAACAGCTACCAGTCCAATCTTGGAGTAGCACCTTTCGAGGCATTGTACGGTAGGTAGTGTCGTTCCCCAGTGTGCTGGACAGAGGTTGGAGAGGCTTCACTCACCGGTCCAGACATCGTTAGGAGGTCGTCAGAGAGGTTAGTGCAGATCAGACAGAGGCTTCTGACGGCTCAGAGACGGCAGAAGAGCTATGCAGATCAGAGGCGACAACTGCTTGAGGTCGCAGTTGGCGACAGTGTGTTCCTGCGGGAAGCACCGTACAGAGGGTCTGTCAGGTTTGGCCGCTGGGGCAAGTTGGCTCCGACGTTCGTCGGACCGTTTGAGATCCTAGAGAGGGTCGGCGAGGTAGCCTACTGCTTGGACCTTTCTCAGCACATATCTGCTGTGCACTCGACTTTTCACGTGTCGATGCTTAGGATGTACCTGATAAATAAATTTTATATCTCGCAAGTATACGAATCGGTGCAATCAGTATAGTAGCAAGACGAGTATCGTACCCACAGAGATTTGTAAAGATTATTAGAGCGAAACGCTAAAGAACAGAAAAGAAAAAAAAATAAGGAAGGAAAAATAAGAAATATGAAGTCTCGAAAGTAGATGATCTAATAACGAAATAAGAAAACGATAGAAATATGATGGATGAATACTAAGGTTCCGATTTCACCATAACATCCTCATTCTATGCATTGAATCAATCAAGATCTCAGTTTAATTCCAAGGGCTCGTTCTTCCGGTATGATGATCCATTCGGCCGCGGTCTTCACCAAGTACCCCCAATTAACCCTAGTTAATGAACCCATAACTAAGTGTTAACCAAGAATCCATTACGTTCTGAAGAACAAATATGAACCAAGAATACTCTTAGCTTGAACCCGGCCTCGACATAAACTCATTCATTCATAGATCCTGCAAGATCAGGGAATGAACCCTCGCCCAATCTCACATAACACAACCTATAATACTTCTATTGGCCAGATAAAGGTATTTAAGATCTCAGTTATAATAATGAATGAAACAAGGAAAATAAACCGATTAAATAAATATGATCCAATAACATAAAATGATTCAGTTAGGGCTACATCGGTACCTTAGAGAAGAAACTAGCCACTCATGTTCACCATGAGGGTAACAAAACTAATGGAGAAATAAAGAAGAAATAAGAAAAGAAAACCAAGCCTGGAACCCTTCTCCTCGCCTCCAAACGCTGCCAAAAAGTCCCCCAAACGCTCCCTTTTGATAACCCTAAGTATCCTATTTATAGGCGTAAACTCGGGTTAAATCCGGCTCATTATACGCTCCCTGCTCATCTGGCGGTCGACCATGAGATCTCACGGTCGACCGTCAACTGTTCATAATACTTCGGAAGAGCAACTGTCGATCTTCGGATCGACCCTGAGAAGTGTTTTCTTCAACAGAGGATGACGGTCGATGCCACGGATGATGCCACGGTCGACCGTGGGAAGTTTTGCATGTGACTGTCGATGCGACGGTCGTTCGGGGGAATTTTCGAGCGCGACGGTCGACCGTGAGATTCTGGCGGTCGACCATCACTATTCATCCAGCCTGCGCACTGTTACGAAAAATGTTGTAACTTTCCGTAAAAAACTCGGAATCACGAACCGTAAAATTCTTCTGAATCTAGACTTCAAGAGCTTTCCAACCATATATGGCACATCATCTGGTTCTTCACGAGCATTTACAGATTAATCTTAAAAGTTGATCCATGCACTCTTTTCCGCTTCTTTTCTCCTTTTTCCTGCATTTTCCAAACAACTATGTGAAGCAACAGATAGATATAAAAATAGGAATAAAGATGTTGATTAAAGATAATAATCTAGCAATTGAGATGATTATAAGGCTATTTAGAGTGCACTTTCATGCACTCATCAGTACCACCCCGACCAATCGCATGTCATCAGAGTGGATGACATCAAGCTTGAGTCAGACGCGACGTTCGTTGAGCAGCCTGTTCGAGTACTTGATTGGAGGGATCAGGTCTTGTTCAAGGTACTGTGGAGGAACAGAGGCGTCGAGGAGATGACCTGGGAGCGCGAGGCGCGCATGCGGCAGGAGTATCTGCACTTGTTCCCATCTCGAGGTAACTTTTGTCCTGTCTTCTAGTGTAGTTGTTTCTTTTGTTTCCGAGCCCTACCTTTATCGAATCTCGGGACGAGATTTCTTTTAAGGGTATTAGGATGTGAGGACCCATCCCTCTACTCCTGTGGCTCGTCGTGGGCCGCAAGGGAAACTTGGTAAATTACGCCTTGTCGGCTAGTTTCACACCCGCGTGGGCACACACTGACCATGTTTGTGGTAATGTTTGGCTAGAATGGTTAGTGGGACCCAGGATTGAAAGATCCAGGCTTGGGCTTAAGTTTTAGCCCAAGTCTAGCTTCCTACGAAAGACAGATCGATCCTTCCTTGCTAGAGGGATCGATCGGTCAATGCCAAGAAGTCGGATCGTTGAGAATGATCGATCGTTCCTCTTGGGACGGATCGATCGCTCTCTTGGGACGGATCGATCGCTCCTCTTGGACGGATCGATCCTGCTTAAGTCGGTTCGTTTGTCTATAAAACGGACGTAACCTACTTCCTTGAATCTCTTTTGAAATCCGAGTTCTTGAGCTAAGATTTTCTGGATTTCGAAGAGGTTGTGGACGATCCAAGGCCTAGCAGCTGGGATTGAAGTTGCTATTGCTTAGGTAGGGATCTACCTACAATTCTTCCGAGTTTTTTGAAGTTTTTCCGGTTGTCTTTAATCTTTTGCTTAGATCTGGTTATACACTTGTTAGATTGTAGTATTTCCGCCGGGTTTGGACTCGTGGTCCTTCGTACTACTAGATCCCAGGTTTTGGTGGGATTTGGTGGAGTTTTCCGACGGTATTTCTCACCGTAGGGTTGCCAGAGAACCCATCGCGATCGATCCTTCTGTGAGAGGGATCGATCCTTCTTTGTTGGTCATGCTGAACCCGAGCAGGATCGATCATTCTCGGGTGAGGACGATCAATCCCTATGCCTTGGTTAGCATGGGATCCCCCTCGTCGCGAGTAGGATCGATCGTCCCTTGAGGGGAAGGATCGATCCTCCTTGGCACGACAGTGAGGATGTTCCTTACCACGAGTAGGATCGATCATCCCTTGGAGGGACGGATCGATCTTACTTGGCACGATATGGAGAGTTTGTTCTCTGCCATTAGAAGGATCGATCTTCCCTTGGAGGGAGGGATCGATTCGTCTACAGCAGAGTGAGAAATTCTTCTTGGTTTTGCCCGCGGGGCTCTGCATGTATAGTTTTCTTTATTGTCTTATACCTGGTACATATGTTTAAGCATGTTACCCCTATAATAGGGGCAGTGGTGAACTGGGGGAGTGATGACTCCCGGGATGTTTAGAATAAACGGCGCGGGTAGCCCTACAGCTTTCATTAGCCTTGCATGCTGTCGTGCGCTGAGGGCTTTATCTGTGATATCTGTGAGCTGTTGTTTGCGGGGCTACTTCCCGGTGCAGGTGTTGTGGTGAACTACTGACAGTTGGTGGTGGTACCACTGTAGCAGCTCCTAGACCTTATTTACCTGTTCACCACTCTGGGCCGGCAGGGTGCGTTGCCCAGACCTTGTTTGATATATCATCACATACTGTTGCATGCTTATCTGTATATTCCTGCGTGTGCTCATAACATGAATTGCTTTGTGCATTAGTTGCATCTGTGTAGGATGTTGGCGATTGGTTGATCGTTGATCCGGGGCTTTCGGGTAGTCCAGATCTAGCTCTAGGATCGTTGCGGGTAGCTTGGTCCAGGACTCGATTTGTAGTATTCAGTCGAATTTTGATGATAGGGTTAGATGACCTGAATACATGTGGTTTGATGTTTAGAGGTCGTGTCGGCCTCGAGCCGAGTGTTGAGGTGTAGCCGGTGTTCGGTTCACTGTCTCTTTGGTAGAGGCTGTGCCTACTCAGCGGTGTTGGTTGCCCGCCTAGCAGTGTTGGTTTCCTGCTAGTGAGATGGCAGTGTCGGTTTCCTGCCTCGTTGAGGGCGACCCAGCATGTGACCAGCTCGGCTGGGGACCATGACTGTGGCCACCTTTCAGGGACACGCGGTGGGGTTATGGGACCCCTGTGTACATCCAGCTTTTGCTTGTGGGCGACACTGTTGTGTTCCCTCCCTTGTGAGTGTCGTAGTGTAGTGTCCATGCTGAGCTTAGTGCTCACTCCTACCCGGGCTGTGTTTTGCAGGTGCTGGCGCTAGCTCTTCTTCAGTCGCCCCTATCGGGCTGGTGTTTGGTGACGTGGCGGCGTCTGACGGTGCTTGAGGAGCGACGATCTCAGTTTTACCGTTTTTGTTATAGATAGTCTCATACGGGAGTGTTAAATGTATAGTTTCTCAGTTTTGAGGATTTGTATTATATCCAGTTCAATGTTTTGAGGTTTGTGAATGATTGTATAATACAGGATGATTATGAATTGTTTGGGAGACCATTACTATTAGAGGGAAACCTCACCAAAATTTTCGCAGTAGGTTAGGTTCCGGTTCGCGTCGCCTGGCCCGATTTCGCCTACGCGGGTCGGGGCGTGACACTATTTTTCCAACTTAGATTTCTAGATTGGCTAATGATTGTGAGTGTGAATGTATAAGTTTGCTTTGTTCTTCAAAAGTTTCAAATGCCTTAAGTAATCTTTCCATCAAAACTGGATCTCTTTGTGCTTGTGGTGGAGGGGAAAGGGGTAGCTCATACCAATGATAGGGTTGAGAAGGATGCGGCGGGGAAAACATAGGTGCACAATCATAGGCCGGTGTACTCATATAATAAGATTGATCATTCGGAGGGTAGTAACCTTGATATTGCCAATCAAAGTAAGATGAATCTTCAACCATATATAATAATCAATGACCACGCCAAAAGATAGATGTACTTTACAATGGGCGAAGAATGTTGTGTATGTCTTTTTCGTAGATAGTTAATTCTTTTCCCGGCGACATCTCCTATCAATGCAAAGATATAGCAATGTAAGCACAAATAATTATTTTTGGTATTTTCTTGATGATAAAAGAAAAGAAAAATTAATCGTAGAGAGTTATATCAAATAGGTAATTCAACTAATCTAATTCCCCGACAACGGCGCCATTTTTGACGCGCCTTGATATGTGTCGTGAATTAAATCAAAGACGGCCAAAACAAATTACCGAACTACTTAGTTAACTACAACGTAGTTAGTGGAAGTACGGGTCGAGTCCTCAGAGAATTGGATGGTCGAATTACAAATGCAATATAGTCTCTACAATAGTTGGAAACAATTGGATTGATTATTTGAATTTTCTAACAAAAATATTCTAAAAGCAATTAAGGTGGAAATTTATCAAGAAAGAATTCCTAGGGAATTCCAATCCGAATAGGGTCTAAATGTCTTCTCTATGAATCAAGATGAATGGCACCTAAATGAGATGGTCAAAAAAGGAGATCGACGAGCGTAGGGTTAGTATCGCTCGCCGCTAATGAGACGTCGAGTTAAGATCATCTCATCGCATGCATAACAAGGTAAAGAGCCATGATCGAGGCTCTAATTCGATCATAACTCAACAATCGCCGGACTAAGGTCATATCGTTGGCAAAGGATCAAGGCTTTGTATGGATAAGGTCTTGGATTGAGATGGGTTTAATACCTCAATCCCATCCCTCATCTAAATCAAGAATGGTGGGTAGGATAGCCTTGGCTTGGGGTGGTTCTAGCACCTCAAGATCCTATCCCTAGATCAAGGATTCATCCCCTAGAGTTGGCTATGGTTCTGGCATAGCCTCTTCTTTGAGGAATTGAATCAAACATCTAGTAAGCATCATCTTATTCTCAAACAATTACATGCAAAAAAAGGTATTCAACCATTCAATAATGGAATTCATTAAAGAAATATGGAATTATATGTGAATTCATACAAATATCATCTCACAAGAGTCATTACATCAAGAATCAAAAGAGAAATCTAAGAGAAAGACCTAAGACATCAAGGAATTCCCAAGGAGGAGGGATTTAGCTACTCATCTTGGGTGGGAGATCCATGGAGGAGGAGGCTTTACCCATCTTCTCCATCACTTTCGACCTGCGCCTATATATAGTTACACCAGTGTTAGGGTTTTCCTTCCCAACGCTTAGCCGCCTGCAACTCCCCAGCGATCATCTCGTCAGGCACAAAGGGCGCTCAATTGAGGTATAATTTCTTCTTTTTAATCACAGTAAATTCCTCGGTTATCTTACGTGATGCTCTTTATCGTCTTGGATTTTTTTGCTGGATGATGTCCTTCTCTTTTTTTCTCTTCTAATTTCTTGGCAAAGATTGGTTCTTGTTTTAGAGATAGTACGCCTATATGAGTGATTGGTGTTTATTTTTTTCCAAAGTAGAAATATGTGGAATAGCTTTAGGACTTGGGAAGATCGTTGTTAATCTTGGATTAATTATAAGATTGAGATATGTGGTCTAGATATAGGGTAAAACGAGGGTAATAGAGGAGAAGAAATAAGATTTTATTTTGAGAGATGATTGAAATAGAAGATGTGGTGTAATCAAATTTGGAAATTGCAAGTCATTGATATGACTAAGTTTCATGATTGTTTTTGCCTTCGAATGTCTAATCGAGCTTCTTCCCTCAAATTCTTTCTAGTATGTCATTATACTCGGAAAACTTTCTTCATCATTGTAGATTGAAGTGTTCTTACTCCTGATTTGAATCGAGCCTAAGCAACAAATACCATTTTTTTGCCTACTCCTTAAGTGTAGAGGAGGAGAGGATTAAATATTTTTGCCATCTTTCCTTGTTCTAGTCTAATAATAGTAGCTCTTAAACTTTTGACACTTAGATTAGCTGATTATCTAAGCAATATTTAGGTTGTTAATTAGTCCATACTAGTCGTTCGATAATGTTTCAACATGTTCTGAGATATTCTATAATGTTGTCGATCATATGCATTTTCCTAATTCTTTTGTGGTAAACTGGAAGTTGTGTAAATATTAATTGTTGAAAACATGACAGAAAATTATTGTCAAGTGATTGTGGAATTTTAGATAACCATGGTTAGCAAGAAAATATAGTCACGATAATTCATTTTATGAGGAATATACCATTTATATTTTACAATGATTTATGAGTAATAGCCTATGCTATCCTGTTTCGGCGTTTGTCGCGTTATATGCTCACATTTACGAAACAAATGGAGTATTTTTCTACCATCTAAGTAGGTTGCTTGGGAAAATAGTATTCCTTCTTGGCTTAGGTAGATACTTTTTCATTATGTATAGATTACTGTAAGATTTTTCATAGTCCTTTATTTGTTGCTCCTATTGATCTTTTTCAACGTGTTTTGAGATGTTCGATAATATTGTTCAGCATATGTGTTTTCTTAATTCTTTTGTGCTAAACAGGAACTTGATTAATATGAATTGTTAACAACAAGATTGAAAGTTAATGGCTTCAATTTATGGATTGCTGAATGATTTAAGGGAAACATCCTTCTTTTTCCTCATAAGCGCAACCTTCACCTAATTCAACTTCATAAAAACTTGGTGAAATTTTATCTCTTAATACATGGGCATGTCCACGCAGTCCAACGAACATCACAAGCACCTAGACCTGACCCCGACCTACACTCAACTAGGTTCGAGCTACTCGAGAACCTCGGATCGGTGATTTGCCCAATCACCACGGCCTATACATGTCATGAGCACATGTACAAATTCTACATTATGCATTGCAATGTTTCAACAAAGAAACATGATATACCGAAGTAATGGCACATGTCTACATACTATTAGCAATTCAACATAACATTCATTGCCACTGACAATTAATACAGATGCACAACTCAAGTAAGCAACATAACATGTGCACCAGACAAAACAATATTAACACCATCATACATCTACCATTATAAGCATCACAAGTTTATCATCCATGTGTAGTTCACCTACCTCAAGCAGCAAAGAAACAAGCTAAAGCAATTCCCCAATGGCACCAGATCCAAGCCACTACAACCTCCCAGCTTCCTCTGTTAACATCAAAGAAGACGTCCTAATCAATAGTTTAACTATCCCATCATCAACTCATTCACAACTGGGAACATATCTATCAAAAGGAAGAAAACAAAGACAAGCGTAAATCCAAACCCCAAGAAATCAATCCCACAAAATATCATAGTAGAACTGAACAAAGGGATCGAACCCAGCCAAAGCTACTATGGCAAAGAAGCATAACAACAAACAAACTACGTGCATGCCAGAAGAACACCAGCCAGCACCAAATGGCCACAGCCATAGCCTCCTGTGATTTCGATTCAAAAACTGAGAGACGAAAAATATCAATCCATAGACCAGTAGATGATCCCACATCAAACACAAAACAGACAGGGGAACTAGATCAAACTCCTCGCAACAAGCGACCAAACCTCAATTCCATTACAAGATCTCATCAGAATATCCAAACCTAAACATACAGAATGGCAAAACTCATCAAAGAAGGCAACAAACCCTCCGATCTATCTAGCATTCCATGGAAATTTGATCAATAAGAAGAATCCAGCAATAAAAATCAATTGTTTCAAACAACCCAAACCAACCGATCGCTGAAATCTGTCGGAGGAGATCGCGGCGAGGAAAAGAACAAAACCAAGAAGGAAGGAGTGGAGAGAAGCATGTCGCTAACCTCCAGCTAGCGAAGTTCCTCCCCGTCGGCGGCGCAGATCGCGACGACGTCATGTCCCTCTCACCTCTTCGCGAGCGGCGGCTGGAGAAGAACGCAGCGAATAGGTTTACAGGATTACAGGGGTGAGCAAAACTGAACGAACTCCTAAAACCGAACCGAACCAAACCGAACCGAACCAAACAATTCGTTTTGGTTTTTCGGTATATTCGGTTCGGTTCGGTTTTTTTTGTTAAAAATTCGGTATTCGGTTCGGTTTTGGTTTTTATTTTTAAAATTTGGTAAATACCGAAATACCGAAATTTTTAAAGTTATAGACCTGATTTCGGTTCGATTTTATATTGTAAAGTAAAAACTACAAATTATTTCGGTTATTTCGGTTCGGTTCGGTTTTTGCATAAATTCGGTTCGGTTTTCAAATTAGTGTACCGAATTAATTTGGTTCGGTTTTTAAATTGGTGTACAGAAACAATTTTGGAATTTTGGTTCGGTATTTACCGAATACTCACCCCTAGGGGATTAAGTTAGATGATCGGCTAAGTTTAGGGTTAAATAGAGGCATTTTGCTAAAAAAACTCCTATGAAGAGTAGTAATTACGAATAAGTCCCGCAATTTACGTATAGGTCCTCACAACCTAATCTACTTAGGGCCTGTTTGGCTCTCACGGGATCCAGCGAATCTGTGGGATCCAGCGGACGATGGATTGCGGATCCGTCGGAACCCAGCGTTTGGGTTCGTGACGGATCCCGGAAATTGGGATAGGATTTCGGCGTCCGGTCCGATTCGGGATCCGTGGGACCGTGGATACTGACACATCCTTAAAGGAATTTCATTCTCGAAATTTAGAAAGGGTTATATTAAAGGTTCTGTAATATAACTTTTAATCCATACCTTCCATAAATAACTCAAGGTATGTTTCTCGCATCATCTGTTCTGGTTCCCAAGTCGCCTCCTCCACATTGTGATGTATGCATAAAACTTTGATTGGACGAATTGCCTTGCCCTGCAAGACTTGCTCTTTGGAATCCATAATTCGAACCGGTCGTTCCTCGAACGTTGCATCCTTGTCGAGCTCCACCTCGCCGTAGTCAAGCACATGAGAAGGATCTGGGTAATACTTCCGAAGCATGGACATATGAAAGGTAGGATGGACCGATGCTAACTGTGGGGATAATGCTTACTAGTAAGCCACTTCGTCAACTCTCTTCAGGATCTCAAAAGGTCCGATGAATGTCGGCATAAGCTTTCCTCTGCGACCAAACTGGATCAGCCCTCTGCGCGACATCACTCGCAAGAAAACATGATCGCCCACCTCGAACTCCAAAGGTCGACGCCTGCTATCTGCATAACTCTTCTAGCAACTCTGAGTTGCCAGCAGCCACTGGCGAATCAAGGCAACACTCCTGGTAGCCTCCTGGACAAAATCTAGACCTAACAGAGCTATCTCACCGACCTCTGCCTAGACTAAACTAGGTCAAAATGAATTACACTCACTATAAGATATCGGTATCCCAAGGAATTGAAACAGCCTTCATCGCAAGAAGAGGTAAGGGATATGAAGTTTCCTTCTCAACATATGAGCACCACTTATCCGCAACGAATCATCCAACTTATCCTCGTAGAGTGTCTGAGCCAAGAATCTAACTTGTTCATAAAGAACAAGGCCTAGAATTGGGTTCCATTAAGGCTCTTTACAAACAAAACATTTTCATGGTTTAGATTGAAAACTTAAACATATCCAATAAGAAAATATAGAAAAAAAAAGAAAGATCAATAGGAGCAACAAATAAAGGACTACGAAAAATCTTACACACAACTATACATAATGAAAAAGTATATGCCTGAGCCAAGAAGGAATACTATTTTCCCAAGCAGCCTACTTAGATGGACGAAAAACACTCCAGTTGTTGCCTAACTAGGAGCTTATAAGGCGACAAACACCGAAACAACATAGCATAGGCTATCACTCATAGAATCATTGTAAAATATAAATGGTATATTCTTCGAAAAATGAATTATCACGGCTATATTGTCTCGCTAACCTAGCGCGAACATATAACATTAGGGGATATTGGGCTCTTTATCGTCTTGGAGTTTTTTGTTGGATGATGTCCTTCTCTTTTTTCTCTTCTAATTTCTTGGAAAAGATTGGTTTTTGTTTCAGAGATAGTAGACTTATATTATTAATCGGTGTTTATTTGCTCCAAAGTAGAAATAGGTGGAATAGCTTTAGGACTTGGGAAGATCATTACCTGTAAGATAGAGATCTATGGTCTAGATATTGGGTAAAACGACGGTAAATAGAAAAGAAATAAGATTTTATTTTGAGAGACGATTGAAATATAAGATGTGGTGTAATCAAATTTGGAAATTGCAAGTCATTGATATGAGTAAGTTTCATTATTGTTTTTGCCTTCCAATGTCTAATCGAGCTTCTTCCTGTAAATTCTTTCTAGTATGTCATTGTAGTCGGAAAACTTTCTTCATCATTGTAGATTGAAGTGTTCTTACTCCTGATCTGAATCAAGCCTAAGCAACAAATACCATTTTTCTGCCTAATCTTTAAGTGTAGAGGAGGTGAGGATTAAATATTTTTGTTATCTTTCCTTGTGCTAGTCTAATAATAATAGTTGTTAAACTTTTGACACTTAGATTAGCTGATTATCTAAGCAATGTTGAGGTTGTAATTAGTCCATACTAGCCATTCGATAATGTTTCAACGTGTTTTGAGATGTTTTATAATGTTGCCGAGCATATGTGTTTTCTTAATTCTTTTGTGGTAAACTGGAACTTTTGTAAATATTAATTGTAAACAACATGACTAAAAATTGTTGTTAAGTGATTGTGGAATTTTAGATAACAACCATGGTTAGATTCTAAAAAGAAGAAATTCCAAATGGGCTCTTTATTTATGTATAGGTTGGTGTAAGATTTTTCGTAGTCCTTTATTTGTTACTCTATTGATCTTTTTCAACGTGTTTTGAGATGTTCTATAATGTTGTTCAACATATACATTTTCTTAATTCTTTTGTGGTAAACTGGAACTTGTGTAAATATGAATTGTAAACAACATGATAGAAAAGCATCAACATGGCTTCTCTAACATCCACCTCGCATGTAACCACCATGGCTTCTCAAAGATTGTACCGATAATACGTCTGAGAGTGTGTGTCTCTATCTTGATGGAGAATCACGTCCGTGGCACCAAAAATACGACATGCAATAGAATCATGAGAGCATAAACAATTAAAAAATATTGGTAATATGAATATGATATGTACAGTACATACATTATTCGAGGTCCAACTAAGCAGGGTCATTCTGCTACTGTACAACATGTTTCGAGCATGTGTGTCCCAATCCTGGGGCAAAAAACAATATCAATTAATTCTTACAATCAACCAAGACCTCTTGATTATATATGTTCTTGGATGTGTTTGGTTCAGTGTTGTAAGTGAAAAAGCAAATATGATTTACTTACCCCATTTGCAGCAGTTGGTGCCGGGGGATCTTGATTGTGCCTGAAAACATGGTAGTAACATGCTTTACTTTTTTGACAGTATTATTTTATCAAATATTATATAAGTATTTTTTTCCACTCACTAAAGGTGGTAGCTTGGCATGTAGGTCGTGCTCAAACCGAATTTCATGTGATTTTGTTTATTCTTCTGCATGATTGTTATTGGTATACGTGCGATCGATGTTGAGTTGTCCCTAGAGTCATTCTTTTGCAAGAGATTAGACAGTATGTTTTGGTGGATATATCACAAGTCACCTTTTAGCAGTATATTCAGATGGTTTATAAATTACAGACAGTTGATGCTTTACCATATCTCAATGTTGTGACATTGTTCTTGAGGGTTGTAACTCATAAGTATTTGTAATATGTCATGTGTTATCATTATTTATGGGGGCTTTAGTTGACAACTATCTGGAGTAAGCACATTCTTGTTGTATTTTGAAACTTTGGGATTTTTTCTAAAAATTAATTTTTTTTATGCAGTTTGATCTTTTCTTAAGGGGAGTATAAGGTTAAATTCTTTCCAAATTTCCTCTGGCTTCTCCCCGCCCATGCATAGTACTCCAGTCATATGTCCAGTCAAGGTGTAGGTCACTTTACTTCCAATCTGAACATAGATCATCACCATACTTTGCATCCACTATAAGGACAGCTGGTTATAACTTAATTCTTACACCAATCTATACGTAATGAAAAAGTATCCGCTTGAGCCAAGAAGGAATACTATTTTCCCAAGCAGCCTACTTACATGGTAGAAAAACACTCTAGTTGCAGCCTAAATAGGAGCTTTTAAGGCGACAAACGCCGAAACAGGATAGCTTAGGCTATCACTTATAGAATCATTGTAAAATATAAATTGTATATTCCTCATAAAATGAATTATCATGGTTATATTGTCTCGCTAACCATGGTTGTTATCTAAAATTCCACAATCACTTAACAATAATCTTCTGTCATGTTGTTAACAATTAATATTTACAAAAGTTCCAGTTTACCACAAAAGAATTAAGAAAAAGAATATGCTCAACAACATTATAAAACATCTCAAAACACGTTGAAACATTATCGAACGGCTAGTATGGACTAATTAACAACCTCAACGTTACTTAGATAACTAGCTAATCTAAGTGTCAAAAGTTTAAGAGCTACTATTATTAGACTAGAACAAGGAAAGATAGCAAAAATATTTAATCCTCTCCTCCTCTACACTTAAAGATTAGGCAGAAAAATGGTATTTGTTGCTTAGGCTCGATTCAGATGAGGTATAAGAAGACTTCAATCTACAATGATGAAGAAAGTGTTCCGAGTACAATGACTTACTAGAAAGAATTTGCAGGAAGAAGCTCGATTAGATATTGGAAGGCAAAAACAATCATGAAACTTAGTCATATCAATGACTTCCAATTTCCAAATTTGATTACACCACATCTTCCATTTCAATCATCTCTCAAAATCAAATCTTTTTTCTTCTCTTCTATTTACCCTCATTTTAGCCTATATCCAGACCACGGATCTCTATCTTACAGGTAATCCAAGATTAACAACACGACCTTCCCAAGTCCTAAAGCTATTAAACTTATTTGTACTTTGGAAAAAATAAACACTGATCACTAATATAAGCGTACTATCTCTGAAACAAGAACGAATCTTTGCCAGGAAATTAGAAGAGAAAAAAAGAGAAGGACATCATCCAACAAAAAACTCCAAGACGATAAAGAGCCCATTATCCCCTAATGTTATACGTTCGAGTTAGGTTTGCGAGACAATATAGCCGTGATAATTCATTTTATGAGGAATATACCATTTATATTTTACAATGATTTTATGAGTGATATAGCCTATGCTATTCTGTTTCAGCGTTTGTTGCCTTATAAGGTCCTATTTAGGCAGCAACTGAAGTGTTTTTCTACCATCTAAGTAGGCTGCTTGGGAAAATAGTATTCCTTCTTGGTTGAGGCAGATCCTTTTTCATTATGTATAGGTTGCATGTAAGATTTTTCGTAGTCCTTTATTTGTTGCTCTGATTGATCTTTCTTTTTTGTATTTTCTTATTGGATAAGTTTAAGTTATCAATCTAAACTACGAAAATGTTTTGTTTGTAAAGAGCCCTAATGGAACCCAATTGTGGATCTTGATCTTTATGTATAATATGTTGGCCGTTTTAAGATATTGTAAGAGTTAATTTGAACAAGTTAGATTCTTGGCTGAGACGCTCTACTTGGATTAGTTGGATGATTTGTCGCGGATAAATGATATCGGTCAAATGTGTCACAACACAACGGTGCAGTGCAGTTTAACATAAGAGAGGTCGAACCCACAGAGAGACAAGCAGAAAACATTCAAAACGTAAATAACAATGAATTGAATACAAACGATAACTTAAGAATTAACTAAATTAGATCAAAGGATTTTAATAAGGCTAGGCATCGGGAATCACTTCACTCGGATTTACGTTCTTCTCTTCTCAATGGTTCAAACAATACTACTCAGTCAAGGGATTCACATCCCAATCACCTTAACCAAAAGATATGGAACAATAAACCTAACAAAATATATAAATGTCTCTTCCTTTTATAGCTCTAACTTTATCCTATCAAAACTTAAGAATATACGATACCGGCTGTCACTACAGACAACGTATAACAAAACTTCCTCGAGACAAAGCCCTAACCCTATCTTACAAGATCTCTAAAAATACAGAATACCAACTCTCACAATCGGTAATACATAGCAGAGAATTCACGAGATAAAGTAAGTAAACAATAGATATAACCATGGGATTACAAGATCATGAAAGAAGCATGACTAGATTCATAATATCATTCATCCATATAGAAATCCATAATCTGAAAATAATCCTTGAAGATTTAACACATAGAAAAGAGTTTAACAATAAAGATTAAAACTATGAACCATGATGATGAAGAAACCCTAATTCTCGCTAGGTCATCCGTCCGCCATGCCCACGGATTACTAGGCCATGGACGGAGATTTCTTTATCTTCTTCTTTTAGAAATGTGTAGAAAGAGTCTCCAAAATCGTCAAAAAAAACACCATTGAATAACCCGAAGTTTCCTATTTATAGGGTCCAAAAATTACGAAACTCGGGTTAAGTTTAAACCCGTTATACGCCTGCGGTCGATGCCACGGTCGACCGTGAACTGTGCACAATATTTGGAAAAGCGGGGGCCCATCATCGCATCGACCCTGAGAAGTGTTTTTCTTGACAGAGGCTGACGGTTGATGCCACGGTCGACCGTGAGCATTGTGAGCGCGACGGTCGATCTAATGGATGATGCGACGGTCGATCGTCACTATTCATTCAGCACTGCACATTGGTACCAAAAATTCTGTAACTTTCTCTAGGAAATTCGGAATCACGAACCGTAAAATTCTCCAGAAACTAGACTTCAACGGATTTCTAACCATATATGGCACATCATTTAGTTATTCATGAACAGGTACAGTTTAATCTTCTAAGTTGACCCACGTAATCTTTTCAGCTTCTTTTAGCTCCAATATCCTACATTTTCCAAACAACAATGTGAAGCAACATATAACTATAAAAATAGAACTAAAGTGGTTGATTAAGGGTGATAATCTAGAAATTGAGATGGTTATAAGACTGTTCAGAGTGCACTTTCATGCACTCATCAATAAGTGGTGCTTATATTTTGAGAAGAAAACTTCATATCTCTTTCCTATTCTTGCGATGAAGGTTGTTTCAATTCCTTGGGATGCTAATCTCTTATAGTGAGTGTTTATTCATTTTGACATGACTTACCAGTTCAGTCCATTGGTTTGTGTGGACATGCTCATGTATTAAGCAATAAAATTTCACCAAGGTTTTATCAAGTTGAATTCAGTGAAGGTTGCGCTTATGAGGAAAAAGATGGATTCCCCTTAAAGATAAGATTCTTAGCTGCGAGTAAATGGTGTCTATGGGCCGGGCTGAACTTAAGGGCCTAAAGAGCCCAATTAGAATGATAGTCCCCAGGACAAGGCAGCCATGTTCAATGGAGTGCCGGCAAGATCGAGAGGCTTCATAGAAAGCTAGGCCTGATACATGCCCTACTCGTCGATGCAGAAAGGAGGCAAAGCCAGGAAGAAGCCATCAAGCACTCGCTGAACGAGCTCAAAGATCTCATGTATCATGCTGATGATATTATCGATGAGATCCAGATCGAGAACGCCAAACACATTGCAGCAGCAGAATCCTCCTCTTCTTCTTCAACAAGGCAACTAGTACGTACATTTAACCCTTGTCACTTATTTTTCCACACTTTGTTATCTTATATACCTATTTAGGATTGAAACTAGTTTCCTGATAAGCTATACATGAAAGCATATTGCAACTTGCATTGATCAAACACCCTTATTTTCCTTGCAGATAAACTATTGCCTCACTCCCATTTCCTACATCGGATTTCGTCATCGGATTGGAAACAAAATTAAATGTCTAAACACTATCCTGGATGAAATCATTTTATGAGGAATATACCATTTATATTTTTACAATGATTCTATGAGTGATAGCCTATGCTATCATGTTTCGGCCTTGGTCGCCTTATAAGCTCCTATTTAGGCAACAACCGGAGTGTTTTTCTACCATCTAAGTAGGCTGCTTGGGAAAATAGTATTCCTTCTTGGCTCAGGCGGATACTTTTTCATTACGTATAGATTGGTGTAAGAATTAAGTTATAACCAGCAGTTTTAGGATATTGTAAGAGTTAACTTGAACGGGTTAGATTCTTGGCTCAGACGCTCTACTTGGATAAGATGGATGATTTGTCGCGGATAAGTGGTGCTCATATTTTGAGAAGGAAACTTCATATCCCTTACCTATTCTAGCGATGAAGGTTGTTTCAATTCCTTGGGATAATGATATCTTATAGTGAGTGTAATTCATTTTGACCTAGTTGAGTTTAGGCAGAGGTCGGTGAGATAGCTCTGTTAGGTCCAGATTTTGTCCAGGAGGCTACCAAGAGTGTTGCACTAATTCGCCAGAGCTGCTGGCAGCTCAAAGTCGCTAGAAACGTTATGCAGATATTAGGCGTCAACCCTTGGAGTTTGAGGTAGGCGATCATGTTTTCTTGCGAGTGATGCCGTGTCGCACCCCGACCCAGAAAACCCATCCGGACCGGGATGCGAGGGCGGAACCTACACTATTTACATCCAAACTAGCGTGATACATCACAAAGCGGAATTAAATTGAACTTAAAGACTTCCAAGGGCATAATAATAGATCTAACAATCTATAGATCAATATTGTGGAATAAAACCAATCAAAAGGAGGAACAAGATTTCATATATTAAACGTTAAGAACATCATCCTGAAAGGTAACTGTAAACAAAGTTGTCAAAATATACATTTGTCCCTCTGAGACCTCGAGCGCATCTGGAAGTCAATATGCCACCAAGACCTTATCTAGTTGGAACCACCGAGGATGAGTTGAAGCTTGCACCTGCGAACACAGCCCGGGTAGGAGTGAGTAACAAAGCTCAATAGGGTTCTACTCTACTTTACGATGCACAGGAAAAATGGGAAACAACAAAGTCCTGGGTTCTTTCTCATCTCAAAGGGAAACTCACATTACGTCCACCGCCTACACCAGGGCACGCATCCTGTGACTTCCTGTGAGGACATTCCCGTCTACTCCTGGGTCGACTGTCTGGGTCGGGCTCGTGGCACGTTTGCTTGTTTCACGTTGAGCGCGTGATCCTATGGATCATATTGTTTTGTGGACCGCAAGGGCAATTCGGTAAATTACGCCTTGTCGGTTTGTTTCACACCAGTATGTGCAGACACTGACCGTGTTTACACATTGACCGTGTTTATGTTAATGTTTGATTAGAATGGTTAGATGAATCCGGGATCGAAAGATCCGGGCTTGGGCTTGTGTTCTAACCCAAGCCTAGCTTTCTACGCAAAAATGATCGATCATTTCTTACTAGAAGGATCGATCATTTAGTGCCAAGGAGTAAAACTGCTCGTCATGTAGGATCGATCATTCCTCAATGATCGATCATCATAAGGTGGTTCGTCCATCTATAAAACGGACGTCACCCCTTTCTTAATCTCCTGTTTCAAATCCACTGTTCTTGAGCTCAGATCTGGCGAGATTTTGGAGGAGATTAAGAGCGATCCTAGGCTCAGCAGCGCGGATTGAAGCTGCTCTAGTCTAGGTAGGGATCCTACCTACTTGTTGTTTCAGTTTTTGAGAGCTTTGGGTTTGCCTGTGTTTAATTTTAGTAGATCATCTTGTATGCATGTTGGTTTTCAGTGCAAGTACTGGCTTTGGACTCGTGGTCCTTCGTACTACCAGATCCCAAAGTTTTGTGGGGTTTAGTGGAGTTTTCCGGCGGTATTTTCCTTCTCTTATTCACCGGAGAACCCATCAGGAATGATCGATCATTCTTGGGGTGTCATGCCTGGTCCGTACATGATCGATCATATGGTGGAGATAGATCGATCATATATTGGCTGGCATAGACGGGGTTCCTGGTCACACAGGTGATCGATCATCTTGGAGGGATGATCAATCCATTTGGCTTGACATGGACAGAACTTCTGGTTCACTAAGAAGATCGATCATTTCTTTATCGCTTTATATCTTGTACATATGATTAAGCATGTTAGCTCTATATTGAAAATGATCGATCATGTTAGTGACAGGAAGGTGTTTTTCATTGGTTTTTACCCGCGGGGCTTTGCATGTGCGGGTTTTCTTTACCGCTTTATATCGTGTACATATGATTAAGCATGTTAGCCCCATATTGAGGGGTAGTGGTGCACCGGGAGAGTGATGACTCCCGGGATGTGTAGAATAAATGGGTTGGTTGCCCTCCTGCTTTCCTTAGGCTCGCATGTCGGCGTGCTCCGAGGGCATTGTTATGTTGTATTGATAGCCGTGTTTGTCGGGGTTGTATCCCGTTGCAGGTTGTTCTCTGTGAGCTGGCTGGCAGCTGGTGGTGTTACCATTGCAGCAGTTACTTGGCTTGCATACATGTTCACCACCCTGGGTCGGTAGTGTGCCGAGCCTAGACCATGTCTTATATCACCACATGTGTTGCATGCTTACTTGCTTTCCTGCGTGTGTTCATGGCATGCATATGTTTGTGCATTAGATGCATAAGGTTAGGGCGTGGGCGATCTGTAGTATCGTCGTCCCGAGGTTTGGAAGCTCGGATTTAGCCCTAGGATCGGGGCTGGGTAACTTGGTCCAGGATTGGATGGTTGTGTTCAATCGAACCTGATGATAGGCGTAGATGACTTGAGCACCTGTTGATCGAGGTTTTAGAGGTCATGTCGGCATTGAGCCGAGTGCTGAGGTGTAGCCGGTGTCCGGTTTCTTTGTCTCTTGAGTAGAGGGTGTTCCTACTCAGCGGTGTCGGTTCCCGCCTAGCAGTGTCGGTTTCCTTCTCGTGAGATGGCAGTGTTGGTTTCCTACCTCGCTGAGGGTGACCCAGTATGCTTGGCTGGAAGACCATGACAACGGCTGGTTCGAATTATGGATTCCAAGGAGCAAGTCTTGCGGGGCAAGACAATTCATCTAGTCAAAGTTTTATGGATACATCACATTGTGGAGGAGGCGACTTGGGAACCGGAATAGAGGATGAGAGAAACAAAACCAAAATTATTTCTGGAAGGTATGGATTAAAAGTTATATTGCATAAGCTTTAATGTAGCTATTTCTAAATTTCGAGCACAAAATTCTTTTAAGTAGATTAGGTTGTGAGGACCTATACGTAAATTGTGGGACTTATTTGAAATTACTACTCTTCATAGGGGGTTTTTAGCATAATGCCTCTATGTAACCTTGGATTCAGGGGGCCTGACGTAGCAAAAACTAGTCAGGCCCCGCCATAGCTAATCCTGGCCGTCCAATTAAATGGATGGCCAGGATTCAATCGCATGGGACCCTAGGTCAAAAGCCCCAAACGAAATCAGAATGGATTCAATCTCATGGGACCCTAGGTCAAAAGCCCCAAACGAAATCATCCATATTCATCCCGACGGTGGCGTAAAGCAGGGAGCCGCGAGGAGGGCGTTCTTCTCGAAGACGTCGTCGTCAAGCATCCTCACCGCCAGAAGCAATGAGGTTGCTAGTGGTGGATGAGGTGGAGGAGGGTGAGCTTGGGACGAGGTCGGTGGGGCGGCCAAGCGATGAGCTAAGGCTGATCATGAACGAAAGCACGGACGGCGCTAGCAAGAGTGCCGAAGACATCGTTGTCGAGCATCCTCACCCAAAAGAGATCTTGCCCAGTGTGTGATATTTTTATAAAAACATCAATATCACCCAAAAGAGATCTTGCCCGGTGTGTGATATTGATGTTTGTTTGGAGATATCATTCGGGTTTTGGCTTTTTTTTTCTTTTTTTTGTTCCCTCAGTAGTCATCTATACGCTAGATGTAAATATGCTCTATTTTGACTTTTTTTTTAAACTAGTATTACATTATAATCTTTGTGTTCTTTTCTTGACGTATTAACACTCTGTTTAAGTCATCCATAAGAAATATGCGTCGTTTCTTAATTTATGAACACTTTGTTTAAAATTCTTTTTACAGCTTTCTTCCTTCCTCTCCCTTCTTTTCTTCTAGCTCCTCTTCTCTCCCTCTCGTCATGTTTGTAAATGGAAGAACAAAAATATTCCTGGCTAGGTAATAGACAAGGACATAATTGTTTCAAGAGCTTGAATCATCACATGCTCAAAATCTAAGAAATTAACACATCAAGATGAAAGAAACGGAGACATTGATCAAAAATAAAGATAACAACTTGGTCATTATAAAGTCCTCTTTAACAAGTGCTCAAGAATTAAAAATTGAGAAAAGAAGAAGACAAGAAGCAGCTCTGCTTCTCTATGTTGTAGAAGCTAATCAAATTAGGGTTTATCTAATATCATCGAATAGGATGTCAACATGATCAGTATTATCTAAAAAATTCTTCGTTCCCTATATACAAATCTCACCGCAAATAAAAGTGAACCAAGAAACAAAAGAAAAAATAAAGAAGAGGTCTTATACACCATGCTCCCCCTTCCACTCCACCCAGCTTATCCCCAACCTCACCCTCCTAATTCTTAGCACCTCCTCTCCTCCCCCTATATATTGCCCCTCACGAACACCTTCGGCTTTCCTACCAGCGCCATCCGTGCTTCCGTTCATGATCACCCTTAGCTCATCGCTTGGCCGCCCCACCGACCTCGTTCCAGCCTCACCCTCCTCCACCTCATCCACAACTAGCGACCTCATCGCTTTCGGCGGTGAGGATGCTCGACGACGACGTCTTCGAGAAGAACGCCGTCCTCGCGGCTCCTAACTTTGCGCCACCCTCACCTCCTTGCGGCTCCCGGCCTTGCGCCATCGTCGCGGTGAATATGGATGGTTTCGTTTGGGGCTTTTGACCTAGGGTCCCACCCGATTGAATCCTTGCCATCCATTCAAATGAACGACCAGGATTAGCTATGGCAGGGCCTGACATAGCTTTTGCTACGGGCTTGTTTGGTTGCTCTGGAGTAGGCTGGACTGGAGTGACTTTCTGAGGAGTGACTTCACTGGAGTGAGTTTACCTGAAGTGGGCTGCCAGTTTTTGGTGTTTGGTTGGTGCTCGAGTGGATGCTGAGTTCTGGGAAACTCTGACACTTTTGTTGTTTGGTTGATGCTGGAGTGATGCTGGAGTGGAGGCTGACTTCTGGGATTTTCTGAGTTTTAGTGTTTGGTTGGTGCTAAAGATTGGATATGGTCACCCCCCATTGTCTGTGGTGAGCATACCACCCAATATGTGGCATACCTGGATTGCCGACACGTGACAATCCATGTTTTAAAATCCTACTTACTTACTCCATCAGTTAGTTGATTACGACCTACGAACTACATGTAATGACCAGTTCTTCTAACCTGGCCCGACTGCGTAGATCGAGAGCCATTTCCTGTTGATTTGGTTCCGCGTCGGGTACGATCGGACGATCGTATGGTGGTTTTTGACCCCAGCAGCAATTTGGTAAAATTGCCTCATGGCGGTCGGTTTTGCACCCTCATTGCATACATTGCCTTGGATTGATGTATGTGATTGATTAGGATCTTAGGGGTGCTTCTGATCGGAAGATCGGAGCTCGATCTGGAGAGATCGAATCGAACGGCCGAGATCGATCCTGATCTCTATAAAAGCCCTTTCTTTTCTCTCTTCTCTTTCTTTTCTCTTCTCTCCTTTCTCTCTCCCCTTGACTGCAGTCTGGAGCTTGGGCTGTGGCTTTTAGGCATGGATCCGCGTGGATCGGAGGCGAGGGATTCGTAGATCGCCGGCTTGTTGCTACATGTAGGTGTTTCTACCCAATTCTAGTGAATTGGTAACCCTAGGATCGCTTTTATTTGATTTGTGACTGTTGTGTTTGTTGGAATGTTGTTATTTTCTGTATTCTAGTTCCTTGCTATGTTTAGAAGCTAATCATGATTTCAATTATGTATTCTTTCAGACGAATTCCGTATTTTTGTCGGTTTTTCGACGGGGTCGGACTCAGATCTGATTTTTCACGATCAAAGTTTGGTTTTTATTGCATGAGTGAATTACCCACCACCAGATAGACCTTCATGCAAAGTTTGAATGGATTCCATCGCCGTTTGATAGATCAAATCCCACAAATTGAGTTTTCATCGGTTTTGTCGACTTTTTGGCAATTTATTTGATTTTTGGTGATTTGATCATCCAAAATTTGTTTTCTTAGTGCCATTAGATTCCCCGTATCCAATTGCACACCTCAGCCAAGTTTGGTTTGATTTCGATACGTTTTGATAGATCGAATCTAAGAAATTGGATTCCAGTCACTATTCATATATGATGTCGGCGGTTGATGGAATCAAGATCAATCTTCTTGCTGCCACGTCAGTTGCCGACTTTGAAGCTTCCTTTGATAGAGGGAGCACTTAAGGAAAATCAATCTTCATGGTATGAAGATCGATCTCTTCTTTTCCAGACAGAACCTTGGTTTGGGAAGGATCGATCTTCATGGCATGAAGATCGATCTCTTCTTTCCCAGGAAAAGGACTTCCTTAAGGAAGATTGATCTTCCTTTGGGTGAAGATCGATCTCTTCCTTAAGGCAGGTTGCACCCATATGAATGATCGATCATCTTCGGTAAGATGATCGATCTTTTATATGCTGATTTGTTATAATTGAACCGAATTTGTAGTTTTCGGTTTCTTTTCGACCCAATTTTCTCGTGTGGCTTCCTGATGATAGGTGACAATTATAATAATAATTTAATTGAGATTTTGACGGGTTTGCCATCGGACTACGCCGTGATTTGTATTTCAGATCGGTTTACCGATTTCTACCGGTTTTCAAGCAGTTTTCCGATAAAGCATGTTATACCTATGTAGACATAGTTTGTGTTTGCTTTATCGCTTTATGGTTAACTGGGAGGGTGATGACTCCCGGGAATGTTTAGTATAAATGGGCTGAAGGTGTGCCCTGCTTGCCTAGAATAGCTTTACTGCTTTAATATAGCCCAGCTGATTGCCAGCGTGCGCCGGTACTAGTGTGAAAATGAATGATATATCTTGTATTGTTTGGGGTTTGCCGAGGTTGTATTCTCATTGTAACGATTCCGGTTGACCGCTGTGGACGCCGTTGTAATGCTAAAATTGGCTCTATTGCTTGTTGTTGCTGGTGGACCAGTTACCCGTAGGTAACTGTGAAACCTTAGCCTGTCAGGTGCCGGGGTGCACTGAAAGCTATTTTATATCTTCTTTATCATTGCTTTGTTAGTTAGATCTTCATTACTTTAGACCCTTGCTATATTCACCCTTTGGCAAGCTTCAGGCTATGCCCAACCATGCATAATTGATGTCATCTTGTTGCATGCTTATACCTCTTTATTTGTACCTGAACAATGCATGCATTTTGTTTGCATTATAGCATAAGGTTAGGGCGTGGATGAATAGGGTCTTCGCCGATCCGAGGCTTTCGAGTAGTTCAGATCTAGCTCTAGGACCGTGGCTGGGTAGCAAGGACTAGGGTGTGATTATAATGCTAAATCTCTGTATTCCTGAGGATGGGTCTAGTTGGCTACTATCTGTTGTTTGAGGTGTAGAGTTCGCCCAGAGTTTTAGTCTCATGCTCAGTATCTGTGTTAAGAGAAGTTACGTGCCACCATGTGTCCTACGCCCTGTTGTTTTAGCGTTCGAGCGGTTGGTTGTTGTGAGGGAAGGTTGTTGACAGTGGAGGTCACAGGCCGTGTACCCTGGGGTAGGCGGTGGACATAGCGTGAGTTTCCCTTAGAGATGAGACAAAACACGGGACTTTGTAGTTTTTCCTTTTTCCTATGCGACGTAGAGTGGAATAGAACCCTATTGAGCTTTGTTGCTCACTCCTACCCAGGCTGCGTTTGCAGGTGCAGGCATCGGCTCTTCCTCAGTGGTTCTAGCTGGATCAGGTCTTGGCGGCGCGTCGACTTCCGGAGGCGTTTTAGGTCTTAGAGGGACAGATGTACATTTTTTACAGCTTTTTGTTTATAGTTACCTTTGAGGATGATGTACTTAACGTTTAATAGATGAAATCGTATTCCCTCTTTTAATTGAGTTCTATTCCGTAATATAATATTTAGTTTCACCTTCATGCCCTTGGAAGTCTTTAAGTTCAAATTATTTCCACTTTGTGTCCTGTCGCGCCGTATCGGATGTAAAAAGTGTAGGTTTCCCCTCACGTCCCAGTCCGAATGGGTTTTCTGGGTCGGGCTGTAACACTACAACTAGACATGGGCCACTCAAAGCATTTAAAGTGTCGCGCCCCGACCCGCGAAAGCCCAACCGGGCCGGGCGACGCGATCCGGAACCTAACCAACGCGGAAAAACAATGGTGAGGGTTCCCTCTAACCTATTGGTCTCCCTAGCAATTCACCAAAGTACCGTCAATAAAACAATATTAATTAGCAAAACCTCGAACCTCAGATTAAAAACTCAAGAAGATTTAATATACATAACCTCGGAGAGGGGTAGTTCAAATACAACATCACTCCCGTAGGAGACTATCTAACATAAGGGTGAAAGCAGTAAACGATCACCACCTCTCAAAGTCCACCAGGCGCCGCCGCACCGCCGACCAACTGCCCGGTAAGGGCCAAGGAAGAAGAACTGACGCCTGCACCTGCAAAACGCAGCCCGGGTAGGAGTGAGCAATAAGCTCAGTAGGGATCTACACTACGACACACAGAAGGAAGAGGGAAACGCAACAGTGTCGCCCTTTAGTAGGATCTGGGTGTATACAGGGGTCCCATAACCCCACCGCGTGTCCCTGAGGCCCCGATCCTGATCTTCCAGCCGGGCTGGTCACATGCCGGGTCACAGTCAGTAGTAGGAAACGACACTGCTGACTCTCAACAGGACACTGAACACTGTTTGGTGGGAAGAGACACCACTGAGTAGGCAAAACCTCTACTCAAGAGTTTTTGGAACACCGGACACCGGCTACACCTCAGCATCCGACTCAAGGCCGACACGACCTCTACAATCATCAAGTAACCAGTGTACCAGTCATCTAAGCCTATCATTAAGTTTGACTGGACACTACAATTCAACCGGGTCCAAACAACCCAACCCCGGTCCTAGGGCTAAGTCCGAGCTTCCAGCCTCGGGAAGGCGACCCAAGGATCCCCCACGCTCTAACCAATGCAACTAATGCACAATCAACAATGCATGCTATGGCATACACAAACAGGAGATAGGCATGCAACAGTATGACAAACATCATATAAGTCAACCGGATCGCTACAGCGGTACCACCGACCGCTGCCAGCCGATCCGTAGCGGGTCCCGGCATTACGACGGTACCACGACCGTCAACCGCGAACCCCTGCAACGGGAAGCAACTCCGAAAACCGTCGATGAACAGTACACAATATAATATTATATTCCGAAATATAATATTATATTCAAACACCCAAAACCACTACTTAGGGGCTAATTGATCCCGTCGATCCGACATTCAAACGACGTCGGATTCAAGATCCAACTTAGCCACCAGTATTTGTCTAAACTAGGATCAACATATCCAAATTTTATAATCATCCAACGGTTGGATTTACGGGAAACACTAATCAAAAGTCGCTGATCAAACCAACTTACCAATTCATTGCTGCAACGGAGCCCTCCAGCAAACAATTCATAAGAAATCGTAGACAAATCCGAAAATTATGAAACAAGATGGTATAGAAAGCTAACAAATAGATCTACAAATCTTATGTTTATGAAAAGCCATGATCATGTACTCACCGGCCGGTAAACCCGCCGCAAGCCGGCTGTTTCTCAAGAACAGCAGAAAACCAGAAATCCGAGACTAATCTTGCATAAAACCTACTCAAATCTCAACTGATTAACATGAAAATTAAATCCGTTATTCTAACAGGCATAAGGAATCCAACAAAACAAGGATCAACAAGATCCAACGGCTAGATCTCAAGAAAACCCGAAATAAACACAGTTGGTATAACCCTACCTAGCTGCGCTTTCCTCGGCTGATTCCCCGCGATTTGATCACCAAAAAGCCTCCAAACCACTTCAGGGATCTTCCTCTCATTGTCATGAATCCAACGAGCCAAAGAACACCCAATTTGATGGTCGGAGGAGGGAGAACGGAAGAGGGGAAGGTGGCTGCCGGAAAAACAGGGGAAGAGCAGAGCTTCGGGGGAGAAGAGAAGAGAAGAAAAAGAAGAAAAGAGGAGGAGGAAGAGGGGAAGAAAAGGAGGGAAAAGGGGGGAGGGGACAGCCGGGAAAGAGGGGAAAAAGTGAAAGAAGGGGAGGGGAAGTCTTCCCCCTCTGACAGGAGAGAGCGACGGCCAACGGCGGCCGTCCTCGCGAAGCAGAAAACCAACCGACTTATAAATGATCGATCCTTCCTCAACAAAGGATCGATCCTTCAAGACGATTCACAAGGCCTTCTGGCACGAAGAGGATCGATCCCTTAGCCAGAGAGGATCGATCCTTTGTGTGCTGAAAGCTAAACTTGGGCAAGAACTCAAGCCCAAGTCCGGATCTTTCGATCCCGGGTCCACCTAGCCATTCTAAACAAACACTAACACACACAAGGCCAGTGTGTGCACACGCGGGTGTGAAACAAACCAACAAGGCGCAATTTACCAAATTGCCCTTGCGGTCTACAACGAGCCATAGGGGTAGAGGGGCAGGTCCTCACATAAAGTTTTATTACTATCAACTAGGAACTAGGTACGTAATTAAGCTAGCAACGAGGTAGCTCACCCAGTCTCCTGACCAAAAAAAACAAGAAATAATTACTTTTTTGGCAAGCCTGCTAGCTTCTTCAGTAGATGATCCCCTTAACTTTTAGCTTCCAACAATCACGCGCGTGATCAATCGTTATGTATCGTTTTCTATGGAAACAATTGCAAATATACTGATGCACTTCAACCCAATCAGATTTAGAAAATTAACATGATGTTGTTGTATATATAAGCTGAATAGGGGCATGCAACTAGAATTAAACTGAACCACCTAATAGACATGCATAGATTTCATACAATTAACTGCTTGATATCAAAGCTTATATAAAGGGAAGTATGCATTCAAGTACAAATTGGGATGTTAATACATACAAGTACAAATTATTGGGAGAAGTACAAATTATACATACAACCATTGGGATAAGTACAAATTATACAATATGACTTGATTCATGGTACATACGAATGATACAACAGGACTTGATTCATTGTACATACAAACTCCTCTGCAAGTATTCCACAAGTCTTCAATTTGTTGCCAATCACATTCCTCGCCTCTTACGATCGTGTATAAAAATAGAAGGGCTCAGGATTTGGATCATCATTGTCTTTTTGTGGCGGCAATTGGTTGCTTAACAAATTAAGTCATCCAAATCACCAAGCCACTCGTCCCCGATCATCATGTTCGAATCATCACTTCCCCAAGATCATCATCTCCCCAATCTCATAAACATCAATAAAACAACAGTAAATCATAAACCAACAAAACCATAGGATCAGTTTTCATCATCTCCCCATAATCTTAAGCAACAGTAAATCAACATCCCTCCAATCCACCATATGCTCCTCATAATCATAAGCAACAGAAAATCAACATCCCTCCAATCCACCATATGATCGGTTTTCATCATCTCCCCATAATCATAAGCAACAGTAAATCATAAACCAACAAAACCATAAAAAAGGAGCCAATCAACAACCCTCTCATCCACTATAAGATCAGTTCTCATCATTTCCCCATAATCATAAGCAACGGTAAAACATAAACCAACGAACATGCATTTCTAAATTAACACAAGCTGCCAATCAATAAGAAACCAACTTAAATTGGCAAACACACAAGTCCATACATGGGCTGCCATCATCACCTCCCCATAACAAGCATTAATGAAACATAAACGTAGAAAACCATAAGTCAAATATAAACATGTATTTGGAAATTAACACAAGTTGCCAATCAACAAGAAACCAACTCAAATTGGCAAACACACAAGTCCATACATGATCATGTAAAACATCTGAAATCAAAGCTTTAAGTAAGGGATCAACTAAAGCAAGCATGATCATCTAAATTCTAGCATAACGGCGTTTAAGGTTCCATTGAATCAGCAAGTAGAATAACATTGGAGCTCTCGTGACATAGAGAGCCCCAATACACAGCACAACATGCATAAGAAACCATAGAGTAGGGGATTAGATAAAACCCAATGCATAAGAACACAAAAATACCAGCCTCATTATAAACAAAGCCAAACTATTCATAGTAGGGGATCAGACATATATGCCATAGCAAAAATCGAGGAAAAATACGAAGGAAAATCAGATAAATAACCAAAATACACAGATACATGCCAACATAAATCAGGAACACATTGTTGCCGAAAACTAGTAACAAGCAAATCCATCACATAATCACCAACAACTATTCCTTTGTTGATAGAGGATCAAGTACACAGATACATGCCAGCATTGATCAGGAACGCAGATACATGGCAACATAGATCAAGTACATAGATACATGCCAATCAAAAACAATCCCTTTGTTAAGCACAAAAAATCACCAAATCCAGTGGAAACCCCAAATATTACAACCAAACACCACCAAATCAGAGATCATAGAGCAAGAAAAACACAAATCCAGATGAAATAAACCATCAGATTCGATGAGCAGGGAAGAAATCCCAAGATACATGCCAACATAGATGATCAAGTACACAAAGAGCACCAAAAAACTCGAAATCCAATCAAAACCCCAAACATTACAACCAAACACCACCAAATCAGAGATCAGAGACGAAGAAATCAAGTTTCCAGATGAAATAAACCACCTTATACGTTGAGCAACAAATAAATCCCAAGATACATGCCAACGTAGAGGGGATCAAACATATAGAGCACAAAAAAACTCCAAATCCAGTCGAAACCCCAAACGTTACAAACAAATACCACCAATTCAGCGATCATAGACGAAGAAATCAAGTATCGAGACGAAATCCAGAGGGGATCATGTTAGGAAGACCTTTGGTAGGGGATTCAGGTGCTTTGCTTGAAGGCAAAGGGGATCAGATGCTGCCGGTCACGAAGCTTCTCAATATTGCAGCCCAGGCTCGCAGCACAGCCACTTCCAGGGAGATCGGACCCGAGATCGGCAAGAGTAGTCAAGATCCAAAGGCCGGCTTCAAGCGTGGGAGGAAACCCTAGATCGCCGTCGGAGAAGGGAGGAGGAGGCCATCTTCGTCGTCGGAGGAGGACGAAAGCCAACATCAGCGTCCATGGAAAAAGAGGAGGGAGACCGGGGAGAAGAAGGAACCCTATATCAGGATTATCGCGGAGGAGGAGGCCATCTTCTTCTTCGGAGGAGGACGAAAGCCAACATAAGTGGCCATAGGGAAGGAGGAGGGAGGTCGGAGAGGAGGAAGAACCCTAGATCGGGTTCATCACGGCGAAGAAGGAAAGGGTCTCTCGCGAAGAACCCTAGGAAGCGAAGGGTTTTGAAGTGGCGATGGATAGATCATGAAGTGGCTGGGGACTAAACACTGAACTGAGGTCAGTTCAGTGACTTCGGTTCTTTTTCAACCGAACTCGATATCTGAACTCGTAGGCAAAAAATGAGTTCAGGTTTTAACTCACTTCAAACCACTTCAACAACTTCACACCTAGCCAAACACCCTAACTAGCTAAAGTGACTTGACGTGAACTGACTTCAAACACCCACTCGGCCAACCAAACACGCCCCCCGAATCCATGTAACCCTAAACTCAGCCGATCATCTAACCTAATACCCTAAATCTATTCGCTGCGTTCGTCTCCAGCCGCCGCTCGCGAAGAGGTGAGAGGGATTTGACGCCGTCGCGATCCGCGCCGCCGGCGGGGAGGAATTTCGCTAGCTGGAGGTTAGCGACCTCCTTCTCTCCACTCCTTCCTTCTTGGTTTTGTTCTCTTCCTCGCCGCGATTTCCTCCGACGGATTTCATCGATCGGTTGGTTTGGGTTGTTTGAAAGATTTGGTTTTTATTGCTGGATTCTTCTTATTGATCAAATTTCCATGGAATGCTAGATAGATCGGAGGGTTTGTTGCCTTCTTTGATGAGTTTTGCCATTCTGTATGTTTGGGTTTATATATTCTGATGAGGTCTTGTAATGGAATTGAGGTTTGGTGGCTTGCTGCGAGGTATTTGATCTAGTTCCCCTCTCTGTTTTGTGTTTGTTGTGGGATCATCTGCTGGTCTATGGATTGCTATTTTTCGTCTCTCTGTTTTTGAATCGAAATCAGGGGAGGCTATGGCCGTGGGCATTAGGTGCTGGCTGGTGTTCTTCTGGCATGCACGTAGTGTGTTTGTTGTTATCCTTCTTTGCCATAGTAGCTTTGGCTGGGTTGGATCCCTCTGTTCAGGTCTACTGCGATGTTTTGTGGGATTGATTTCTTGGGTTTGGATTGATGCTTTGTTTTCTTCCTTTTGATAGATATGTTCCCAGTTGTGAATGAGTTGATGATGGGATAGTTAAACGATTGATTAGGACGTCTTCTTTGCTGTTTGAGGTAGGTCAACTACACATGGATGATATGCTTGTGATGCTTATAATGGTAGATGTAAGTGTGAAATAGGTGGAATAGTAGAATATTTTCTTGTTTCAGAGATAGTACGCTTGCGAGGAAGGTTGTTTCAATTCCTTGGGATACTGATCTCTTATAGTGAGTGTTTATTCATTTTGACATGGCTTACATTTTCAGTCCATTGGTATGCTTGGACATGCTCATGTATTAAGAGATAAAATTTCACCAAATTTTTATCAAGTTGAATTAGGTGAAGGTTGGGCTTATGAGGAAAAAGAAGGATGTTTCCTTTAAATCATTCAGGAATCCCTAAATTGAAGCCATTAGACAAGTTGACTGGTTATAGTTTTATAAGCTAAATGGCAGAGTAGCTTTATAACTTTTCTCTAACTATTTGCTCGTAGTCGCTGATAGGTTTTTTCACTGCTCCAAATACACTGTAATATTGTGAAAGAATTTTTCTTCCCGACCAGACGTGTTGACATTTTTTTTTTGGTTTCTCAGCGTGCAGCATGGATACTCAGACTAAGCTTGCAGTCGTGGTAAAAGTGATGGGCCGCACTGGATCAAGAGGTCAAGTGACCCAGGTTCGTGTCAAGTTTTTGGATGACCAGAACCGGCTCATCATGAGGAACGTGAAGGGTCCTGTGAGGGAAGGCGACATCCTTACACTCCTCGAGTCTGAGAGGGAAGCTAGGAGGCTGCGATGATGGCTCTGTCGAACCCCTCCTTGCCAACTTTGTTCTCCTCGTCAGCTTGGTTGTGTTTCGTTGCTTGTGACAATTTTCTTAATGCCTGTAGTAGTGCTATTTTCGGGACCATCATTTAAACAGCTTTGCTGACCCTTTCATGTTTAATGTCGCCTTGTCAAGTACTTGGCATAGTTTTGGTTTGCGCAGGTGTTGTGGACCTAGTCTAGTCCTCGTTGTTTTATGATATCAAAGTTCATGTTTGTAACACTTATTTAGAATGTCTCAATCGTCTATGGTTGAAGTCCTTACAGTGGATCCAAAGCATGGTGATGATCTATGTTCACATTGGAAGTAAAGTGACATACTCCCTGACTGGACATATGACTAGAGAACTATGCCTGAGCGGGGCGAAGCTGGAGGAAATTTGGAAAGAATTTAACCTTATACTCCCCTTAAGAAAAGATCAAACTCCATAAAAAAACAAATTCATTTTTGTAAAGGGTTTTTTACATATATATTGTCAAAAAAATTTCAAAATACGTATTTACCTCTATATTTTTCATATTTTCATATATATCTCTCAAAAGTTTAAGTGATCACATATATACCCTTCCGTCAACTCCCGTGAGGTTAAGTAACTTAACCATGATTAAATCATATTTTAGGGGACTTTTTGTAAATTTATGGGGGTTTTCATGTAACTATGGCTTTTGTAGGGTTTTTTATTTATAAATTCTCAGTTTTCACCGCCGACATAGGTCATTTTGCGGCCAAATGTCGGCCAAGTTTACTGATCTCTTTCCCCTTCTTCTCCCCACTATTTCTCACTAGAAGCTATTAAAAAGAGGACTTTGAGAGAGAAAGAAACGGACAAAAACATAGAAGAAAAAAAGGGTTTTCGTCGGTTTTTTTCGAGATTTGAGTGGTAATCGTTGATTTGTTTTCTTCTTCTTGGTGTAGATAAGCTTCCTTATTGATTCCAGGTTTTTTCATGTTTTTTTGGACATTTTTTGTGACATTTTTTGGGTTTTTTCGATCTTCTCCAGCAAAGGTCGCCGGAGACGACGTGGGGGACGACGTCGGAGACGACGCCATCCCCTTTTTCGAGCAACTGTAGAGTTGGGTAATCGTCGATTTTTTCCATCTTCTTGGTGTAGATAAGTTTTCTTGTTGATTTCGGGTTTTTCATGTATTTTTGGATATTTTTCGTGGTATTTTTCAAGGTTTTTGGATATTCTCCGGCGAAAGTCGCCGGAGATGGCGCCCCCCTTTTCCAGCGACTGTAGAGTTGGGTAATCGTCAATTGTTTTCTTCTTCTTCGTGTAGATAAGCTTCCTTGTTGATTTCGGGTTTTTTCATGTATTTTTGGGCATTTTTCGTGGCATTTTTCGAGCTTTTTGGATCTTCTTCGATGAAGGTCGCCGGAGACGCCACCGCCCCCTTTTTCCAGCGACTGTAGTGTTGGGAAATCGTCGATTTCTTCTTGGTTTAAATAAGGTTCCTCGTTGATTCCAGGTTTTTCCATGTATTTTTGGACATTTTTCGTGGCATTTTTGGAGTTTTTGGATCTTCTCCAGCGAAGGTCGCTGAAGATGACGGCGGGGACAATGTACAGTATCAGGGGTAAAAAGGTAATTTGACACCACGCCGTTAACGGCGTTAGGGAATATTCCTATTTGATTCCACGGCAGGTAACCCGAGGGGCATATATGTAATCACTTAAACTTTTGAGGGATATATATGAAAATATGAAGAATATAGGGGTAAATACGTATTTTCAATTTTTTTTGAGAATATATATGTAAAAAACCCTTTTCTAAAAACAATCCCAATGGTTCAAAATACACCAATAATGTGCTTACTCCATATTGTTATCAACTAAAGCCCCCATAAATAATGATAACACATGACATATTACAAATACTTAAGTTGGGTTAAGGGGGAATAGGGTTAGAAAAAGTTATGCTAAGGAATGTGGATAGAAAAAAATAGAATGTTAAGCCACCATCCGCATCAGCTTCCCTATCCATCTTCCATAAAATACTCCAATATATATTACTTCCCTACTTTACAGCTTACCTATTTACAACACCCCACATCCACCTCCAGCGCATCCTCGAGTACCCGTCGACCCTCTCTATGGTCAACATGCTCTTCACCCAGCTGGTCCATGCATGAGATGCTTGCTTTGACAACTATGATTGTAATGGGGCGGCGAATGAGCTCGCAGGCGAGGTTGACGACAAGACGACCGTTTTGCGTTAAGTCCGTAACGGTTGTTACTAAATTTGGGTTAAAAATGAAATTATTGTAACCATAGGGTTTAAAATGAAGAACCTTGAAACTAGACGAGTGATGAATAAATTTTATATCTCGCAAGTATAAGAATCGGTGCAATCAGTATACCAGCAAGGCGAGTATCGTACCCACAGAGATTTGTAAATATTATTAGAGTGAAACGCTAAAGAACAGACAAGAAAGAAAACAAGGAAGGGAAAATAAGAGATATGAAGTATCGAAAATAGATGATCTAATAACGAAATAAGAAAACGATGGAAATACGATGGATAAATACTAAGGTTCCGATTTCACCATAACATCCTCATTCCACGCATTGAATCAATCAAGATTTCAGTTTAATTCCAAGGGCTCGTTCTTCTGGTATGATGATCCGTTCGATCGCAGTCTTCACCAAGTACCCCCAATTAACCCTAGCTAATGAACCCATACACTACAACAAATATGATATATAGTGACGAAATCGATTGCGATAAATACGAATTTGTCGCAAAAAAGACACATATTGCAACTAATATCAGTTTCGTCATAATAATACATGTCCAATGATGTAATTGCAACTACTTGTAATTTCATCACAATAGTTTGTCATAATAAGTCAATAATTGTGACAAACTATGCCAATGTCATAATAGATTGTCACAATAAGATGTGAATAATTATATAGTGACAAAAATTATCTTGTCAAAACAATATTGTCACAGTAAACTTATATGTAAATATACGGTGACAAAGATATTCGTCACAATAATATGGTATCTGATATCTTATTTTAAATCTAAGGGCCTAAGTGTAAACTTTTCGGGCTTTTTATCTGAATTAGAGGGGGTTTCGTGTAATTTGGAGTTTTGTAGGGGGTTTTCTGAAAAACTTCCCACCCACTAGACCGACCTTCTCTTCTCCCTGATATTTTTCTCTCTCTCATCCTCATCTCACCTCACCCAGCCGGACCCGAGAGAGAGAGAGATCCAGAGAGAGAGATCGGGAGAAGGGAGAAGGGAGAGGGAGTGGGAGGAGGAAGAGGGATCGCCGGCGCCGAAGAAGGAAAGGAAGAAAGGAGGAAGAAAACCAGGAGGAGAGGTGGAGATCGCCGGAAAAATGATAGATTCGGCGAGGTGTCCCCCGGATTTCGTCTCCTTCTTGGCTCAGGTGAGCTCCTCTCTTCTTTTCTTCTCCGATCTCTTCTTTTTGTGGGTTTTTCCGGTGAATATTTGAGGGGCTTCGCGGTTACCGGCGATGGGTCGCCGGGGAAGATGTCGTGGACCACGTCGGGGACCTCCCTCGGCGACTGCAGCGCCGAAGAAGGACCCCCGTGGTTCGGGGCATCTCTTCGAGCCCTGTTTGGGCGTTTTCCCATGCCGGGGGGAAGCTTGCTTTCCCTCCTGCCATGGATTCCGGCAAAGAGCCGGCCGGCGTTCCTCTGGCTGTGGCCGTTGATCTTCCTCGGGGTCTGGTGCTAGAGCCCGCAAGAAGCAAGCCCTAGTCTTCGCCGTGGTGGCTATCCGGTGGTTAAGCCCAAGTTCAGCGGAGCTCCGGCGGCCCTTCCAACCTGAGAGCTCTATGAGTGTATGTGACAAAACTAGATCTAACTTCATGAAGGTCTTTAGCTTGTACTAAAGCAAAAAACGACTCATTTCCGTCCTCCTTTAATTTGTAGAGAGAGGCTTGAACCATGACTCTGACCATCTCAAGCAAGAGTTATTGGCTTCTTCCCCCCTCATTTTTGCCCTTCAAAGTTCTAGCTTAGCTTCATAGCTATGAGCTTAGCTTCCAAGTTGCACAGGCATAAACTAGTTGAGCAATTTACTAGGTCTTCCTATGGCCATTGTCTATTGGTTGATGGGGTTGAGCCTTCAACTAGGGAACTTGGGCATCTAAGCATTTGCATGGATCTCTTGCTTTTTCTGCATCATTGTTTGAAAGCTGCACCAATAAATGGCCTTCTTTAGTTTCATCTCGCCTTTCTCTGGCACATGCAGCTTAGTAGATTTCTAGGAATACTTGCTATAATGTACTCAGAGATGATGATGATGAAGAAAGATTTTTAGGGCAATCTATAGTTTAAGGGTCTAATTGACTGGAAGTCAATGGTGAAGGTATTTTACTTTGTAAGGTAAGGGAATTGATATGTGCCGCACTAGTCCTATAGGAAACATCAATGCTGAAGGAACATCTGTCTTAAGTGAACCCAAAAACCTGGATGATTCCAATGGGACTTCTTATCTCATGCCTCATTATCTTTGCCATCATTGAGTTCTTTATAGGTAGCTTCAGTATCCATGTATTTCAGCTTCCAGCTGGAAATGTTTACTAGATTGTCTTAGGTCCTAGCCTGCTGATCCAGGAGTGGGTTCCAGGCTTCCAGCTTTTGATTTATTGTGGACTTAAGCAAAAGTTCAGAAATAGAGAAGTAACAAGATTGAAATAAGCGAGGTTTAGTTAGTGCTGCAATCAAATCTGCGATACATGCATTGAGTATTCAGAAATTAGGGATCACTACTTCATTAGCCTTACTGGTGTATAGAGTTTCTTAGGCAACATACTACTATTAGGATAATTCATTGGCCAACTCCAGCTTGGCTGTCTAGATCATCAAAAGAATTTATGCTGTAAACTGCATAAATGCTTTGATAGCAAATGATGAAGATTCTCTGGCTTTGCTATTTAGATAACTTGCCAGGGATTCATGAATGCTCCTCTGTGGTATGATCTGTCTAGTGATTGGTCTAGTTCTTTGGCTCTTAGATTACAAACTGCAAGGATGATCTCCTTGAGCTCTTCTGACTTGTTTGTGCAATAAAAGCTACATATTTCATTTGCATAGTTAGCAATGACAAAGATCCTACTGCTCAAACCTGATTTTTTTAAAATTCATCTATAGTTGACTTCCCAATGTGGTAAGTGTGTGCATTTTGATTTCATAGCGGTGTGAATTTGCTATCAATGTTATGGTCATTGAAGTCAGAATACGAGTCATTATTTGTGGCTATTTGGGAAGGTGCAATCTTGTATATTAATGCCTTTGTATCTTGAAAGAGCAGTGCATATATTACTGATGATTTGTCATGCTTATCAGTGGTTTATTCCAGGATAAAATCACTTTAGTTTGGCTAAAATTTTTCTAAGAGTTTTCTGTTGGCTGGTTTTGAATGGGTAAAAAAAATTCTCTCCAAGATCATGCATAATTTAGTGCGAGTTCAATTGGCTCCTTCTTTTTGGTAATTTGGCCTTTACTTTCCTCCTCAAAATGTAATGTGGTCTTAAATAACAATAGGTATAAGAGAGAGCATGAAAGAGCTACAAAAGATGCTCCACAAGTGCGGTGAACAGCTAACACAGTTCAGCCATGTCAACAAGAAATTAAAGCTCTTGACCAATACATGAATTTCACGGAGCAAAGAGAGCAACTACAGAAAAGACGAGCTGAGCTGGATGCAGGTGATGAGGTATTGTCTTAATGTCATGCAGCACTTATAAGCTGGCTTTGTTGCATGAGCTATGAGATTTGCACTGTTGGAATCTTTCAGAAAATTAGGGAACTGATTTCAGTTTTGGATCAAAGAAAGGATGAATCAATTGAGCGGACATTCAAAGGTGTTGCTAGGCATTTTCGAGAAGTATTTTCTGAGCTTGTCCAAGGTGGCCATGGATACTTAGTTATGATGAAGAAAAAGGTTTTATTTTTACTGCTCAATCTTCCATTACTTGCTTAAATTCAATTCTCTAAAACTGCAAAATGAAACAAAGCAAGGCTTTATTTACTTTACTTTGTTATGCATGTGGTTTAGAAACTTGGACTTCCTAAAGTTATTCTACAGTATGCTTGATCTAAGAAGCTTGGACTGAATTGCCAATCATCCGTTTGTTAATCTTTTAATTATTGCCCTGACTAACAATCGGTTAATGCTAAAGAATACGCTTATAATCTACTCGTGTTGTGAATTTGATTACTTTGTGAAGGACGGTGAACCCGGCGATGATGATCATGATGATGATAGACCTCATGACCCAGATCCTGAAGGAAGAGTTGAAAAGTACATCGGCGTCAAAGTGAAGGCAAGCACTCTTTGCTCATGTGCATTTCCTTGGTATATGTTGGAGATAAGTATATCTTGTACTTATACTGTTTGCTCATGTGCGTTTCCTTGTTTTTGGCTTTATATTTGAATAGTAAAAGATGGTCTGTACTCTGTAGGTCTGAGAGAGGAAACTCTCATTCTTACAAGCCAGTGTAGAAATCTTCTGCCCTTCTTGTTGCAAGTATGTCCTTGGATGAATTGATGAGAGGCAAGAAATTGTACATGAAGAAGTTTAAACCTATGAAACCTTTTTGCTTGGCCTGCATATTTCTGCAAGTATGTCCTTAGATAGGGCCATACAAGGCTTGCTTGATTTGAAATTTTTTAGTAGTTGGAATCAGCATGATTTATTCTCATTCTTTGTTGATGTGTGTTTCTTTTGTAGATTGACATGTACACAATTGAAGTCAGCAACTTGGACAAACAATTATTGTTTCTTTTGCTGGCGACTCTTACCGGACAAGCAGCTCTGAGACTTGCAGGAAAAATACTTATTTTAGAAGCAATTGAACTACTTAGTTGAAAACTCAGTTTTACTTGTCATATTAGTTAGATAATTGACATCATCTATTTGTGGTTAGTAATTGTAGTAGTTATTATTGTTCACTGGCTGACTTTGTATACTTTGATTGTCATTTTGTCAAATTAATTGATAGCTAATGTTTTGTAATTAGTGATTTTTGCCCAATTTATAAAAGCTGATTTTTAATTATTTACAGGTATAAATACATTTATGGTGACAAAATAGTTGTCATAATATTGTATCTATTGTGACAAATTATTGTCATTATAAGTCAAATAAGTTTATTACAACGAAGTTATTGTCACAATAGTCACATTTATTGCAACAAAATATGTTGTCGCTATTTTTATACTAGATTGTGACGAAATCATTTGTCGGAATAAATTTGTTTATTGCGACAACCATATTGTGACAAAATTTTTGTTAAAAATTATAGTGATAAAATATTTTTGTCGCAATATCCCTCATGTCGAACATGCCTATTGTGACAAAAACATACATATGGCCACGAAGTCTTTTATTTGTGGTGACAAAATATTTTGTCACCGGTACTAGTGTTATGGCGACGAATTTTTGTTTGTCATAACTTGTATGCACCTATTGTAATAAATTGCTACATTTATCGTAATAAACTTATTGCGACGGACTTATTGTAACAAACCTGGTGACGAAATATATTTGTCACGACAAGTATATAGTGACAAATATAAGACTTATTGTCATGAAATTTTTTGTCGCGAAATCCCGATTTTGTTGTAGTGATAACTAAGTGTTAACCAAGAGACTATTAAGCTCTGAAGAACAATTATGAACCAAGAAGTGTCTTAGCTTGAACCCGGCTTCGACTAAATCTCATTCATTCATAGATCCTGCAAGATTAGGGAATGAACCCTCGCCCAATCTCACATCACACAATCTATAATACTTCTATTGGCCAGATGAAGGTATTAAAGATCTCAGTTCTAATAATGAATGAAACAAGAAATATAAACTGATTAAATTAATATGATCCAATAACATAGAATGATTCAGTTAGGCTACATCGGTTCCTTAGCAAAGGGATTAGCCACTCATGTTCATAAAAACAACCAAGATATTCATAAGAAAGTTATGAAAGAAAAACCCTAGATCTTCATGCGGTCTTCTCCCCTCTTTCCGGGCTTCAAAACTCCTCCAAGAGTGCTGGCTAACCTCCAAAATAAGTCTTGGACGTCTTCCTTAAATAGGGGTAAGAAACCCTAATTTTGATTCAGCCTTTGAATTAAATCTGGTCCGTTCGTTTTCAAATCGTCCGTAAAGAGATCGATCTTCTTTCTTTTCCCAATTTTCGTAACCTGGCTCTCCCCGACTTAGATCGATCTCTTTAAGATAGAGATCGATCTTCTTTCTCCGTCGACACAGCTCCTTCCAAACTGCCCAGGTTCAGATCGATCTCTTGCAAGGAAGAGATCGATCTCTTTAATCTATTGTTGACGACGCCCACAAGGATCGATCTTCTTAGTAAAGAAGATCGATATTTTATTCCAACTTTCTTGTTTTCGTTCACGGTCGTATCGACCCTGCGAAGTATTTTTCTTGATTAAGGCTGACGGTCGATGCCACGGTCGACCATGAGAATTTTTGAGCGCGACGGTCGATCCGGCGGTCGACCGTGGGTCTTTTTTCTCTCTGCATGCATAAGAGATTGATCTTTTATTTAAGGAAGATCGATCTTTTATTTCCTGCATCTTTTTTCTGCTATTCTGCCCTACGCACTGGTATGAGAAACACTGTAACTTCCTCTATGCAACTCCAAATCACGAACCGTAAAATTCTCCCGAATTAGACTTCAAGAGCTTTCTAACCATGTATCGAAGATTATCAGGTTCGTTCTGAGCATGTACAGATATGATGTTGAATATGACATATCTTTGCCTCTTTAGCTCCACTTTCCTGCATATTTCAAATAACTATGTGAAGCAACATATAAGTATAAAAATAGTAATAAAGATGTTAATTAAGGATAATAATCTAGCAATTGAGATAGTTATAAGACTGTTCAGAGTGCACTTTCATGCAAAGCCTTAAGGTTTAGCAAAATCAACTGCATCCACCACTTCTGAATGTCCTTCCAAATACGATTTCAAACGGTGCCCATTGACTTTGAATTTGCTCCCATTCCTTTCATTCTCAATTTCAACCGCACCATGAGGAGATACTTGTGTCACTTTGAACGGGCCCGTCCATCTGGATCTTAATTTAGCTGGAAAGAATTTCATTCGTGAGTTATAAAGTAAAACTTTCATACCTGGTTTGAACTCCTTCCGCTTTATTGTTTTGTCATGATAGAGCTTGGTCCTTTCTTTGTAGATTTTAGCGTTCTCGTACGCTTCATTCCGCAGTTCATCTAATTCGTTCAATTGCATCTTTCTCATATCCCCCGTTTCTACCATGTCAAAATTCAGCTGCTTGATTGCCCAATATGCCCTATACTCCAACTCCACAGGTAAATGACATGCTTTTCCAAAAACAATGCGATAAGGGCTCATACCAATAGGAGTCTTATATGCGGTGCGATATGCCCAAAGAACATCATTCAATTTCACAGCCCAATCCTTCCTTGTAGTGCCGACAACCCGTTCCAAGATCGTCTTTATTTGCCTATTGCTCACTTCCACTTGACCCGACGTTTGAGGGTGGTACGGAGTTGCGACCCGATGAGTGATGTTGTACTTCTTCAACAATACATCAAACGCTCTATTGCAAAAGTGTGACCCCCCATCACTTATAATCGCCCGAGGTGTACCAAACCTTGTGAAATTATATCTTTCAAGAATCCCACCACGGTCTTGTTGTCATTGTTCCTGGTTGCAATTGCTTCAATCCACTTAGATACATAATCTACAACAACAAGAATATACGTATGTTGGCGGAAACGGTCCCATAAAGTCTATGCCCCAAACATCGAACAATTCCACCACTAGATTGTTTGTAAGAGGCATCTCATTCCTTTTGCTTATGTTTCCTGACCGTTGACATCTGTCACACTTAGCAACAAAATTAAATGCATCTTTGAATAATGTAGGCCGAAAGAAACCAGATTGAAGAACTTTAAAAGCAGTTTTCTTACCTCCAAAGTGTCCTCCACAAGTTAATTCATGACTAAATTTTAATATATCATCATGCTCATATTCTGGAACACAACGCATTATTATTTGATCAGGGCAATGCTTAAATAAATAAGGATCATCCCAAAAATAATATCGAACAGTAGACAAAAATATTTTCTTTTCCTGTGAACTTAAATCAGGACGCAGAACATTACTAGCTAAATAGTTAACCATATCCGCATACCATGGCTCTTTACCATTCACAGAAAAGAGTTGTTCATCGGGAAAGCATTCCTGGATGGGTTGTACATCCTTAGGGCCGGCCATGTGCTCCAATCGTGACAAGTGATCTGCCACTACATTGTCGCTCCCTTTCTTGTCCCTTATTTCCAAATCAAACTATTGCAGTAGCAGGATCCACCTGATTAACCTTGGCTTGGTATCCTTTTTGGTTAGTAGATATTTCAATGCTGCATGATTTGAATAAATAACAACTTTAGATCCAATCAAATAAGAGCGAAATTTCTCCAATGCAAAAACAACAGCAAGTAATTCTTTCTCAGTGGTTGAATAATTGATTTGAGCATCATTGAAGGTACGACTCGCATAATAAATAGCATGAGAAACCTTATTTACCCTTTGTCCTAAAACAGCCCCTATAGCCTAATCAAAAGCATTACACATTATTTCAAAGGGCAACGACCAATCAGGAGGCATAATAATAGTTGCAGCAATCAATTTCTCTTTTAAAACATTAAAAGCATCAAGACAGGCTTTACTAAACTTAAACTCAGCATCCTTGGCCAATAAATCACACAGAGGTCGTGCAATCTTAAAAAAATCTCTAATGAATCTGCGATAAAATCCTATATGGCCCAAAAAACTTCGCACACCATTAACAGAAGTAGGGGGCGGCAATTTCTCAATCAAATCTATTTTCGCCCTGTCAACTTCAATACATTTACTGGAGATAGCATGTCCTAAAACAATACCTTGCCTTACCATGAAGTGACTCTTCTCCCAGCTCAATGTCAAAATAGTCTCCTCACATCTCTTAAGCACCAATGTTAGATGTTCAAGACAATTATCAAAATAATTCCCAAAGACAGAAAAATCATCCATAAATACCTCGACAAAGCTTTCTATCATGTCAGAAAAAATTGATGTCATGCATCTTTGAAAAGTTGCAGGTGTGTTACATAATCCAAATGGCATTTGTCTATACGCAAATGTTCCAAAGGGACTTGTGAATGTAGTCTTCTCTTGGTCCTCCGGGGCGATGGCTATTTGATTATAACCTGAAAATCCATCAAGAAAACAATGAAACGTATGGCCAGCTAAACGTTCAAGTATTTGATCGATAAAAGGTAAGGGAAAGTGGTCCTTTTTAGTCGCTGCATTAAGCTTGTGATAATCGATGCAGACCCACCATCCAGTTGTCATCCTCGTAGGTATAAGTTCATTGATCTCATTCTTCACAACTGTTATTCCAGATTTCTTAGGGACTACTTGAACTGGACTTACCCAATTGTTGTCAGAAATAGGATATATAACACCAACATCAAGTAATTTAAGAACCTCTGCCTGAACAACTTCTTTCATGTTTGGATTAAGGCGACGCTGGGCATCCCTTATAGGCTTGGCGTCCTCTTCCAACATAATGCGATGCATGCACATAGTAGGACTCACTCCTTTAATATCTGCAATTGTCCAGCCTATTGCAGTTTTATGATCTCTATGAACTCTCAATAATTTTTCCTCTTCCAATGGAGTAATATCAGAAACAATAATAACAGGAAGGGTTTCATTATTACTAGGAAAAGGTTTTAACTCAAGCTTTGGTGAAGATACTATTGATGAAATCATTTTAGAATGAGAAGTGTCAAGCATGTCTAACCGAAATTCACCAGGGGGATATGGTTGCACTGCCTCAAGGGTTGCTGTGACCTCCTCTACTCCATCGTAGCTGTGCGCGTCATCCTCTTCCATCATCAATGCCGCTTTCAATGCAGTTTTAACTTGCTCCTGTTTGAAGTTAGAAAACATCATTGAATCTAATATATCTATTGAGAAACAATCAAAAGAATTTGAGGGATATGACATAGATTCGAATACTTTAAATTCAACAGTTTCCCCTAAGACTGTCATGCTTAGCTTGCCATCCTGCACATTAATCATAGTCTTTGCTGTAGCCATAAATGGACGTCCAAGCAAAATTGGTAAATTTCTATCATGCAAGGGTGCATCATCCATTTCCAATATCACAAAATCAGCAGGGATAATTAGCTTATCAACTTGTACTAAAATGTCTTCAACAATGCCTAGCGGATATTTAATTGAACAATCTGCAAGTTGTAAAGACATCGTAGTAGATTTTAATTTACCAACACCTAACTGACGGAACACAGAATAAGGCATCAAATTAACACTGGCTCCTAAGTCAAGCATTGCCTCCCCTATTTTCGTATCACCAACAGTTTTACTAATGTTAAAACTCCCTGGATCCTTAAGCTTGGGTAGAAGCTTCCTCTGAAGCACTGCACTTACTGTCTCTGAAACCATTACCTTTTCATGCGGCTCATACTTACGCTTATACATACTTAATTCCTTGAAGAACTTTGGAAAGGCTGGCATGTTCCTAATCACATCAAGCAGTGGCAAATTCACATTAACTTTAGATAGAATATCATAAATTTCAGAATAAGATTTATCCATTTTGGCTTTCTTCAGGCGGCCTGGAAACGAAATCGGTGGTACATATGGTGCAGGGATGTTGTGATGCACTTCCGGGACTGCATCCGCTTTCTTTTCATACTCAAAAGTAGATGTGACCAGTGATGGCCTTTTCGAGGGTTCATCCTTTTCAACTTTCTCACTGCCATCATCATGACCCTCATCAATAACTTCAGCATTAACCTTATTATCAATTATCTTACCTGAACGAAGAACTGTGACCGCTTTTGCTTGCTCAGGTTGACTCGGAAATTTGCCTGGAACATGGGCTCTTACAGCATCAACAAGTTGTCCCACTTGAACTTCCAACTTCCCAACGGATGCTGCAACATTCTTCATTACCGCATCATTTTGAGCAATGGTCGAATCCTGTTTTTCCATCTTTGAGTCTATTTTCTGCATAAAAGCCAACATAGTCGCTTCCAAAGACGACTTAACAGATGGGTTAGACTGATTAGTAGTAGGCATACTAGCATTAGCAGTGTTTTTCCATGAAAAATTCAGATGTTCCCTCCAACCTGGATTGTAAGTATTTGCATAAGGGTCAAATCTAGGTCTTGGGTTATAAGCATTCATCAAATTAGCTTGTTCTTGCACATATTCAGGAAATTCACTACCAGAAGGACATGAACCAAACCTATGACCAACAATATTGCAAATTGAACAAACCTCAACCGGTTTTACTAGTGTGGACATCATCGCGTCCATCTTCTTGTTGAGGGCTGCGATTTGCCTTGCCATGTCGTCATTCTGGTTAAGCTCATAGATGCCTCTCGCCGTATTCCTCGTGTCTCTCTGCTGCGAGTTTGATCCTAGCATCTCATAAATTTCGTACGCCTCTGGTGGTGTCCTTTTGAACATCGCTCTACCTGCAGCATTATCTTCCATAGTCTGATAAGAAAGATTTTGTCCATCATAGAAATATTGCATCTGATTTTCTAAAGAATAATTATGATGTGGACATTGCATCAAAAGCATCATAAATCTATCCCATGCTTCATGGAATGGTTCTCTATCAGATTGCTGAAAATTTGGAATTTGCCTTTTCAAGTTAGTAGTCATGGCATAAGAATAAAATTTACTAACAAACTTGTTATAAATTGCATCCTAAGTAGTTAGTGATCCGGGAGGCAACGACATCAACCATCTCTTCGCTTTATCCTTCAGGGTGTAAGGAAAACATCGCATCCTCAGTTGATCTTCAGTAATGCCACCTAGAGGAAAAGTCTGAATAGTAGCATAATAATCTTTCACGAACGTTAGTGCATCTTCAGAAGGTAAACCATGAAATTCAGGAAGCATAGAAAAATGTAGATTTTTAAGTTCATCATTCCTATCTTCTGCAGGTAACGCAATGCACGAAGGTGAGGTAGAAATAGTAGGCCTTGCGTACTCCTCCAAAGGACGTAAATTGTTATTAAGCTCCATCTCCTCTTGTTCCTCCTCTTGAACTCCTAGAACTGATGTGAGCAGGCTATCTTTTTTAGATCTCTTCTTCCAACCAATTTGATCTACTTGATCATTCAAGGGTAATAACTTTTCTTTCCGTGATCGGCGACCTTGCATTCACTACTAATAAACTCTAATCAAATCCCCGGCAACGGCGCCAAAAACTTGATGAATAAATTTTATATCTCGCAAGTATACGAATCGATGTAATCAGTATAGTAGCAAGACGAGTATCGTACCCACAGAGATTTGTAAATATTATTAGAGTGAAACGCTAAAGAACATACAAGAAAGAAAACAGGGAAGGGAAAATAAGAGATATGAAGTATCGAAAATAGATGATCTAATAACGAAATAAGAAAACGATGGAAATACGATGGATAAATACTAAGGTTCCGATTTCACCATAACATCCTCATTCTACGCATTGAATCAATCAAGATTTCATTTTAATTCCAAGGGCTTGTTCTTCCGGTATGATGATCCGTTCGATCGCGGTCTTCACCAAGTACCCCCAATTAACCCTAGCTAACGAACCCATAAGTAAGTGTTAACCAAGAGTCCATTAAGATCTGAAGAACAATTATGAACCAAGAAGTGTCTTACCTTGAACCCGGCTTCGACTAAATCTCATTCATTCATAGATCCTGCAAGATTAGGGAATGAACCCTCGCGCAATCTCACATAACACAATCTATAATATTTCTATTGGCCAGATAAAGGTATTAAAGATCTCAGTTCTAATAATGAATGAAACAAGAAATATAAACTGATTAAATTAATATGATCCAATAACATAGAATGATTCAGTTAGCCTACATCGGTTCCTTAGCAAAGGGATTAGCCAGTCATGTTCATAAAAACAACCAAGATATTCATAAGAAAGTTGAGAAAGAAAAACCCTAGATCTTCATGCGGTCTTCTCCCCTCTTTCCGGGCTTCAAAACTCCTCCAAGAGTGCTGGCTGACCTCCAAAATAAGTCTTGGACATCTTCCTTAAATAGGGGTAAGAAACCCTAATTTTGATTCAGCCTTAGAATTAAATCTGGTCCGTTCGTTTTCAGATCGTCCGTAAAGAGATCGATCTTCTTTAGGATAAAGATCGATCTTCTTTCTTTTCCCAATTTTCGTAACCTGGCTCTCCCCGACTAAGATCGATTTATTTAAGATAGACATCGATCTCCTTTCTCAGTAGACTCAGCTCCTTCCAAACTGCCCAGGTTCAGATCGATCTCTTGCAAGGAAGAGATCGATCTCTTTCATCTATTGTTGATGACGCCCACAAGGATCGATCTTCTTAGTAAAAAAGATCGATATTTTATTCCAACTTTCTTGTTTTCGCTCACGTTCGATCTTCGTATCGACCATGCAAAGTATTTTTCTTGACAGAGGCTGACGGTCGATGTCACGGTCGACCGTGAGAATTTTTTGGCGCGACGGTCGATCCGGCGGTCGACCGTGGGTCTTTTTCATCTCTGCATGCATAAGAGATCGATCTTTTATTTAAGGAAGATCGATCTTTTATTTCCTGCATCTTTCTTCTGCTATTCTACCCTGCGCACTGGTATGAGAAACACTGTAACTTCCTCTATGCAACTCCAAATCACGAACCGTAAAATTCTCCCGAAACTAGACTTCAAGAGATTTCCAACCATGTATAGATGATTATCTGGTTCATTCTGAGAAGGTACAGATCTGATGTTGAATATGACATATCTTTGCTTCTTTAGCTCCACTTTCCTGCATATTCCAAATAACTATGTGAAGCAACATAGTTGTATAAAAATAGTAATAGAGATGTTGATTAAGGATAATAATCTAGCAATTGAGATGGTTATAAGACTGTTCAGAGTGCACTTTGATGCACTCATCAATGGGACCAAAATGATATTTTTCATTTCATTTTAAACCCTGTGTTTCAACAAACGGCCGTTACTAAATATGGGTTTAAAGTGAAATTATTGTAACTACAGGGTCTACTTTGTTCCGTTTTGAATCACATGGTTTAAAATAAAAAACCCTGAAACTAGAGGGGACCAAAATGAATTTTACCCATTATATTTTTACATGCAAGTGATTAATAAATTAACATTACATTATCACGTGGGATGTTTAAAATGACACCAATTCATTTTATAATAGCACATATAATATACCAATCAACCACCACACTATGTTGATAATTGTCAAAAATTAATATTCGCGCCAACCCACCACCAGTACACTTGATGCTATCAAGTTAAATAGCATTCATAGTACATATTCACAGAAAAGAGAGGTCAACAAGCCGTCACTTGAGTGTGACACTCATGCCACGTTACATAGATACCGGGCCGCCGACCGCGATAGACAACGTAATTGGTCATCTACAACAAATACACTGCAATTATTAGAGCAAACGTCACTCATAACAACTTTAAAAGTGTATTAATTTGAAACCAAATCAAACACATTGCAAGATAGTAAGCATATTTACCATGAAATATATAGACTATATACCGCCACTTATCAGTTCACCCATAATTGTGTTACAATCATGTCCCGCAATGCATCTCTCGCATGGGAACCACGTTGGCGAGGGAAAGTTTGAGGAGCCCTGCCTTCAGCATCGTCAGTAGCTTCCATTTAACATCTACCAGATAAGTATGTATCAGATCGGGTTATCGCCGCCAATCGCGTCGGTTTCACGAGAGAGGAAGAGATTTTCCACCCCGATTTTGCTTCAGATCTGCTCTCACACGAAGGAGAGGGGGTGGAGAGATCTTCGATGGAGATGGGCTTGGGAAGAGAGGGGCTGGAGATATCGGGGCTCCAGATCTGGTCTCACGCGGAGGAGAGGGGAAGGAGAGTTTGGAATGAGAGGGGCTGATGATCTCGGGGCTCCAGATCTCAGATCTGGTCCAGAGCGCAGGAGAGGGGAAGGAGAGCTTCTCCAGAGAGCGGCTGGAGAGGCTCCTAATCTCAGATCTGGCTTCGCGGGAAGGAGAGAGTGACATATGCTCTCACGCGAGGGAGAGGGGAAGGAGAGAGGGGCTGGAGATACTCCATCTCACAGATATGGTCTTGCACTCCGGCGAGGGAAAGGAGGGTCTCTCGAGATTGGAATGAGAGGGGCTGGAGATCATAGCTCTCTCTGATCTCGCACGAGGGAGAGGGGAAGGGGAGAGGGGCTGGAGATACTCTCTCACAGATCTGATGAGGTATGAGCGTAGTGTGGTAATTGACATCGGGTGGGGAGTTGAAAACCGAGCTCGCTTAACCCGGGATAGACCACTAACCCCGCCTAACCCCATTTCTTAACCCCATCCTTGTTTGGGGATAACTGTGGAATTTGGGGGGGTTAAGGGGGGGTAACCATGAAGTGGGAAGGCTGATGGGACGGTCGATCCAAGCTATGGTTTGAACTCGGCGTACGATATAGCAGACGATGCGACGGTCAATCGCCAGTCAGGAAACTAGCCGTTAAAGAGCCGTTGCAGAAGCAGAAATTATCCGTTGGAAGGCTATTTGGATGGCTATGAAGCTCAAGTTAAATAGGAATAAGCAACAAACTTGCAGTAAGACTTAGGGGATTATTTATAAACATTGTAACAAGTTTTAGTCTTCTTCTTGAGAGCTTTATCTTTGTAAAATTACTTCAAGTGTGAAGTAGAATTTATGAGAGATATCCAAGAGTGAACTTGGAGGATATCCAATAGTTGTATGGAGAGATTGTAAGGTTGCCAAGCATAGAGTTGTTCTGAATGAAAATGGTATTCTACCAATTTATAGTGAATCGGCATTTTGTCAACTTGACATGTTTGCCATTGTGACGCGTGCATCATTTTAAGTTGTAATTTGACATTTATTTTTCTGAAAAAATTATGTTTACACAATTTGAAGGTTAAGACTTGTAAAGTGATCTCTTTCCATTAGTCCCTGTTGTATCATATAGGAAATTGTCTAGTAATCACCAAAGATTTACCTATTAAGTCCATTGTACTTTTGTTTTTATAACTTAGGGCAGTTTTATCTTTTCATAACATTTTTTTTTCACTATTCATGTTTGTCGGTATTTTTCTTCTATTTGTTGTGTATGTTTTCACAAACTCTAACAAAACAAGAGCTCTCCACACGCAAAACATAAGGGTAACTTGGATGCTATGACATATTTGAGTATGCCATTTTCCTTGGAGGATGTGAGAGGACGTCAATCTATTTAAAGTTCATCGTCCTCCATATACTTCTCTTGAACGGCTGTTGTTCATGTAGCAATCCCAATCAAGAGTGGCAGCTGCTAGTTTGCTGAACTTCCACCACGCTCCCCTGATACTATCAAAGATATATCCATTGCGTTTATCTATCAGCTTCATAAGACTTCCAACGCTTTCCTAATCTTGAATGTCTAAGGTTGTGAAGTCAACTAGACCAACGTCTTCAATTACATAATATATCTCCTTTGTGAGTTTTCTGTATTTATCTGAACGAGGATCTTGAACAAGATGGTACTGTAACTGGTCCACCAGTTCTGTCATACTGCTCAGATTCAGGGACACAACGCCTTATTATTTGACCCGGACAATGCTTAAATAAATAAGGATCATCCCAAAAGTAATATCTAGTTGTGGACAAAAATCGTTTCTTTTCCTGTGAACTTAAATCAGTACGCAGAACATTACTAGCTAAATAGTTAGCATTCACAGAAAAGAGTTGTTCATTGGGAAAACATTCTTGGATGGGCTACACATTCTCCTAGCTGGCCATGTGCTCCAATCGCGATAGGTGGTCTGGCACTACATTATCATTCCCTTTCTTATCTTTTATTTCCACATCAAATTCTTGTAGAAGGATAATCCACCTAATTAACCTAGGCTTCGTATCATTTTTGGTTAGTAGAAATTTCAAAGCTGCATGATCCGAATAAATAACGACTTTAGAACCAATTAAATAAGGGCGAAATTTCTCTAATGTAAAAACATCAGCAAGTAATTCTTTCTCAGTGGTCGAGTAATTGACTTAAGCATCATTAAATGTGCGACTTGCATAATAAATAGCATGAGAAACCTTATTTTACCCTCTGTCCTAAAATAGCCCCTATAGCGTAAGCCCCTATGCCAGTAAGCTTTCCTTGACTGTCAGGACTTGATGTGTTTTGCTTTCCTTCGATTGCAACCTATGTTTGTGTTCTTTTTATTTCTGCTGCATGTTTCTGCATGTTCTTTTCTCCCTTCATGCCCTTTTGATTGCACTGCATGCTCTGTTTTTTCTTTGCATGCCTTTCTTTTCATCTGTTATGCTTTTGGAGGATGTCGTTGGTGGTATTTGTTAAGCTTGGCATCTTTGGAAGAGGCAAGCCGGCAGTTTGGTAGTATGTGGATGCTCTGCGATTACTCTGGCAGGACTTGGTGTCCATAGCCATAGCGAAACATGCTAAAGAACCTGCGAGGGACTTGCCGAGGTTGCTTCACGATGCTTGGGCTTAGACCCTTGAAGATGATTGAGTAGACACATAGTTGACGGCTGTGGACGCTGTTGTAATGCTAAAATTGGCTCTATTGCTTGTTGTTGCTGGTGGACCAGTTACCCGTAGGTAACTGTGAAACCTTAGCCTGTCAGGTGCTGGGGTGCACTGAAGCTATTGTATATCTGCTTTATCATTGCTTTGTTAGTTAGATCTTTGGCAAGCTTCAGGCTATGCCCAACCATGCATAATTGATGTCATCTTGTTGCATGCTTATATCTCTTTATTTGTACCTGAACATTGCATGCATTTTGTTTGCATTATAGAATAAGGTTAGGGCGTGGGTGAATAGGGTCTTCGCCGATCCGAGGCTCTCGGGTAGCTCAAATCTAGCTCTAGGATCGTGGCTGGGTAGCAAGGACTAGGGTGTGATTATAATGCTAAATCTCTATATTCTTGAGAATGGGTCTAGTTGGCTACTATCTGTTGTTTGAGGTGTAGAGTTCGCCCAGAGTTTTAGTCTCATGCTCAGTATCCGTGTTAAGGGAAGCTACGTGCCACCATGTGTCCTACGCCCTGTTGTTTTAGCTTTGGAGCGGTTGGTTGTTGTGAGGGAAGGCTGTTGACAGTGGAGGTCACAGGTCGTGTGCCTTGGGATAGGCGGTGGACATATCGTGAGTTTCCCTTAGAGATGAGACAAAACACGGGACTTTGGTCTAATTGACTCTTTTTCCTATGCGACGTAGAGTGGACCAGAACCTTATTGAGCTTTGATGCTCACTCCTACCCGGGCTGCGTTTGTAGGTGCAGGCATCGCCTCTTCCTCAGTGGTTCCAGCTGGATCAGGTCTTGGCGGCGCGTCGACTTCCAGAGGCGTTTTAGGTCGTAGAGGGACAGATGTACATTTTTTACAGCTTTTTGTTTATAGTTACCTTTGAGGATGATGTACTTAACGTTTAATACATGAAATCTTATTCCCTCTTTTGATTGAGTTCTATTTCATAATATAATATTTAGTTTCACCTTCATGCCCTTGGAAGTCTTTAAGTTCAAATTATTTTCACTTTGTGTCCTGTCGCGCCGTATTGGATGTAAAAAGTGTAGGTTTCCCCTCACGTCCCAGTCGGGATGGGTTTTCTGGGTCGGGCTGTGACACTACAACTAGACATGGGCCACTCAAAGCATTTAAAGTTTTATTACTAGCAACTAGGAACTAGGTACGTAATTAAGCTAGCAACGAGGTAGCTCACCCAGTCTCCTGACCAAAAAAAAACAAGAAATAATTACTTTTTTGGCAAGCCTGCAAGCTTCTTCAGTAGATGATCCCCTTAACTCTTAGCTTCCAACAATCACGCGCGTGATCAATCGTTATGTATAGTTTTCTATAGAAACAATTGCAAATATACTGATGCACTTCAACCCAATCAGATTTAGAAAATTAACATGATGTTGTTGTATATATAAGCTGAATAGGGGCATGCAACTAGAATTAAACTGAACCACCTAATAGACATGCATAGATTTCATACAATTAACTGCTTGATATCAAAGCTTATATAAAGGGAAGTATGCATTCAAGTACAAATTGGGATGTTAATACATACAAGTACAAATTATTGGGAGAAGTACAAATTATACATACAACCATTAGGATAAGTACAAATTATACAATATGACTTGATTCATGGTACATACAAATGATACAACAGGACTTGATTCATTGTACATACAAACTCCGCTACAAGTATTCCACAAGTCTTCAATTTGTTGCCGATCTCATTCCTCGCCTCTTATGATCGTGTATAAAAATAAAAGGGCTCAGGATTTGGATCATCATTGCCCTTTTGTGGCGGCAATTGGTTGCTTAACAAATTAAGTCATCCAAATCACCAAGCCAGTCATCCCCGATCATCATGTTCGAATCATCACTTCCCCAAGATCATCATCTCCCCAATCTCATAAACATCAATAAAAGAACAATAAATCATAAACCAACAAAACCATAGGATCAGTTTCATCATCTCCCCATAATCATAAGCAACAGTAAATCAACATCCCTCCAATCCACCATATGATCGGTTTTCATCATCTCCCCATAATCATAAGCAACAGTAAATCATAAACCAACAAAACCATAAAAAAAGGAGCCAATCAACAGCTTTCCCATCCACCATAAGACCAGTTCTCATCATTTCCCCATAATCATAAGCAACGGTAAAACATAATCCAACGAACATGCATTTCTAAATTAACACAAGCTGCCAATCAACAAGAAGCCAACTTAAATTGGCAAACACACAAGTCCATACATGGGCTGCCATCATCACCTCCCCATAACAAGCATTAATGAAACATAAACCTAGAAAACCATAAGTCAAATATAAACATGCATTTGGAAATTAACACAAGTTGCCAATCCACAAGAAACCAACTCAAATTGGCAAACACACAAGTCCATACATGATCATGTAAAACAACTGAAATCAAAGCTTTAAGTAAGGGATCAACTAAAGCAAGCATGAGCATCTAAATTCTAGCATAACGACGTTTAAGGTTCCATTGAATCAGCAAGTACAATAACATTGGAGCTCTCGTGACATAGAGAGCCCCAATACAAGGCACAACATGAATAAGAAACCCTAGAGTAGGGGATTAGATAAAACCCAATGCATAAGAACACAAAAATAGCAGCCTCATTACAAACAAAGCCGAACTATTCATAGTAGGGGATCAGACATATATGCCATAGCAAAAATCGAGGAAAAATACGAAGGAAAATCAGATAAATAACCAAAATACACAGATACATGCCAACATAAATCAGGAACACATTGTTGCCGAAAACTAGTAACAAGCAAATCCATCACATAATCACCAACAACTATTCCTTTGTTGATAGAGGATCAAGTACACAGATACATGCCAACATTGATCAGGAACGCAAATACATGCCAACATAGATCAAGTACACAAATACATGCCAACCAAAAACAATCCCTTTGTTGAGCACAAAAAATCACCAAATCCAGCGGAAACCCCAAATATTACATCCAAACACCACCAAATAAGAGATCATAGAGCAAGAAAAACACAAATCCAGATGAAATAAACCATCAGATTTGATGAGCAGCGAAAAAATCCCAAGATACATGCCAACATAGATGATCAAGTACACAAAGAGCACCAAAAAACTCGAAATCCAATCAAAACCCCAAACATTACAACCAAACACTAGCAAATCAGAGATCAGAGACGAAGAAATCAAGTTTCCAGATGAAATAAACCACCTTATACGTTGAGCAACAAATAAATTCCAAGATACATGCCAACGTAGAGGGGATCACACATATAGAGCACAAAAAAAACTCCAAATCCAGTCGAAACCCCAAACGTTACAAACAAATACCACCAATTCAGCGATCATAGATGAAGAAATCAAGTATGGAGACGAAATCCAGAGGGGATCATGTTAGGAAGACCTTTCCTAGGGGATTCAGGTGCTTTGCTAGAAGGCCAAGGGGATCAGATGCCGCCTGTGAGGGCCCGTCCCTCTGACCTGGGTCGACCGCGTGGGTCGAGGGCCGTTTTCCTATTGGTTTGGTTCCTTGTCGGGTACGATCGGGTAATCGTATGGCGGTTTCGACCCCAGGGGCATTTTAGTAAATATGCCCCCTGGTGGTCAGTTTCACACCCGCGTTTCACACACGGCCTTTGTTTGGTGTATGTGTTTGATTAGAATCTTAATGATGCGTCCGATCAGAAGATCGGAGCTCGATCGGGAACGATCTAATCGGACGGCTAAGATCGATCCGAATCTCTATATAAGCATGTCCCTTTCTCTCTCTTTTCTTCTCCTTGTCGTTGTCTCCTTCTCTCTCTTTCTCTCTCCTTCGGCTGAGCTAGGGCTTGGAGACGCGGGCTTCGAAGCGCGGATCTTGGCGGTTTGACTGGTTGGACGCGTGGAGGAGCTGCTCTACTCGCTCAAGTAGGTGTTTCTAACTCGATCTCATGATCGGGTTCTCCTAGGATAGGTTTAATGCCTTTTTGCTGTAGGAATACTTGTTAGAATGTTATGTAGAACATTGCACATGTGTTGTGGATGGTTTGAAGTATTCCTACTTTGCAATTTCCGTATTCTAACGGCTGGTTTCCGTATTATCGCCGTTTTGTCGGTTTTCGCCCGTTTTGACCTAAATATGAGACTTAACCATCAAAAATGTGATTTCTTTACACCACCGGTTTCCCCATCGTTAATTACGCATGCTTGTAAAATCTCATTGATTTCCAACAAGATTTGATGTTTGAAATCCAAGAAAATGGATTTCCGGCACTGTTCTAATGAACAGTGAAATAGGCCTGACGGTCGACCGTTGGATCGACCGTCAAGCGTTGATACGATTTTTCGGGGCCTGACGGTCGACCGTCGGATCGACCGTCTCATCGACTGTCAGGCTCTGTGTGGTTTTTAGTCTCCAAAGGTCGATGCATGGATCGACCGCGGAATCTTCTCCTTTTTCCATTTTTTGCCTCACGGTCGACCGTCGGATCGACCGTCGGATCGAACATCAGGCTCTAGTTGGTTTTGGGCTTCCCAGGGTCGATGTGTGGATCGACCGTAGCCCTTATGGTTTTCCTCGTTTTGTCCTCACGGTCGACCGTTGCATCGACCATGACATCGACCGTGGCCTTACGGTCGACCGTCGGATCAACCGTCGCATCGACCGTGGGCCCTTGAGCATTGCTTTCTGGCTTCTCTTGAATGGCTTTCATTTGTGATTGTTATCTAAACATGTTGAGAAGCATGTATGTTGTTTTCATGGAGTTTTCAAAGGATTTCTATTGAGATTGAGAAATGAATCGTGTGTGCATCCCTTTTGCGTAAATTGATGGTTTGGCTTGCATTTAAATACATGTTTGATTGGTAATTAAATGCTTAATTGATTGCTTAACCATTAGCTAGCTATGAGTGCTAGCTAATGTGGAATTGTGGAACCTTAGCCTCTTGCCGACCAGTGGTGAGCGCTATTGTATATCTGTTGAACATATAATTGATGTTGTGGCATATAGAGACATCTAGGGTAGAAGTTTGTTCAGGTTCATGCATTGTGTGCATTAGAGGCATATGAGGATAGGCGGGCGATGGGTTGATCGCCGATTCGAGGCTCAAGGGTAGCTCGGATCTAGCCTTAGGACTGTGGCTGGGTAGTCAGGATTAGGGTGTGATTGTATAATGGAATCTCTTGTTATTGAGGACTTGCGATAGTTGACTCTGATAAATGTTTTGAGGTTTAGAGGTTGTGCTGTCTTCCCAAGGCTAAGTCTTAAGGATGGTTGTCGATGTCCCTCACGTGGTCCCCAGGCAGTGGTTTCCTGCTGGGTAACGGTGATCCTACTGGTTCTAGTTCTTTTCCTCCCAGCATGTTGGTTGATGTTCCCAGCATGGTCGGTTGAGAAGAGTAGGATCCCTTGGGGAGTCGATAGGGGTTGTGAAACCCCGTGGCATTCCTTAGGCTTGAGCGGGGAGACAACACTGTTGTTGTTTTCCTCCTTTTGGTGTGCCGTAGAGTAGAACCCTACTGAGCTTATCGCTCACTCCTACCCGGGCTGCGCTTCCAGGTGCAGCGCCAGTTCTTCTTCTGTGGAGCCGGCTGGATCAGCCTTTGGTGGCGCGAGTACGTCCAGAGGTGCTTGAGATTGCTGGAGGATAAATTGTTCAATTTTTGGATAGTTTGTATATTGTAGTCATCCTTTGAGGAATTTTAGATTATTGTATAAATCTTTCCCTTGGAGGAGTTGTTATAGAATCTTGTATCAGTACAACTTGATGTATATATATGAATTGAATATCTGTTTCACATCTGGAATATAAATTGTTTAAATTTATCCGTTTTTTCCGTTTTGTATTGCGCCAATTGGAGATGAATAGTGATAGGAACCCTCACGCCCCGTCCTGGATGGGTTTTCTGGGTCGGGGTGTGACACCGCCGGTCACGAAGCTTCTCAATATTGCAGCCCAGGCTCGCAGCACAGCCACTTCCAGGGAGATCAGACCCGAGATCGGCCAGAGTAGTCAAGATCCAAAGGCCGACTTCAAGCGTGGGAGGAAACCCTAGATCGCCGTCGGAGAAGGGAGGAGGAGGCCATCTTCATCGTCGGAGGGGGATGAAAGCCAACATCAGCGTCCATGGAAAAAGAGGAGGGAGATCGGGGAGAAGAAGGAACGCTATATCAGGGTCATCGCGGAGGAGGAGGCCATCTTCTTTTTTGGAGGAGGACGAAAGGCAACATAAGTGGCCATAGGGAAGGAGGAGGGAGGTCAGAGAGGAGGAAGAACCCTAGATTGGGTTCATCGCGGCAAAGAAGGAAAGGGTCTCTCGTGAAGAACCCTAGGAAGCCAAGAGTTTTGAAGTGGCGATGGATAGATCGGGAAGTGGCTGGGGATTAAACACTGAACTGAGGTCAATTCAGTGACTTCGGGTCTTTTTCACCCGAACTCGATATCTGAACTCGTAGGTAAAAAATGAGTTCAGGTTTGAACTCACTTCAGACCACTTCAACGACTTCGCACCCAGCTAAACACCCTATTTAGATAAAGTGACTTGATGTGAACTGACTTCAACACCCACTCAGCTAATGTGAACTGACTTCAACACCCTACGTCAGGCCCCCGTATCCATTTAACCCTAGACTCAGCCGATCATCTAATCTAATCCCCTAAACCTATTCGCTGCGTTCGTCTCCAGCCGCCGCTCGCGAAGAGGTGAGAGGGACTTGACGCCGTCGCGATCCGCGCCGCCGGCGGGGAGGAACTTCGCTAGCTGGAGGTTAGCGACCTCCTTCTCTCCACTCCTTCCTTCTTGGTTTTGTTCTCTTCCTCGCCGCGATTTCCTCCGACGGATTTCATCGATCGGTTGGTTTGGGTTGTTTGAAAGATTTGGTTTTTATTGCTGGATTCTTCTTATTGATCAAATTTCCATGGAATGCTAGATAGATCGGAGGGTCTGTTGCCTTCTTTGATGAGTTTTGCCATTCTGTATGTTTGGGTTTAGATATTCTGATGAGATCTTGTAATGGAATTGAGGTTTGGTCGCTTGCTGCGAGGTGTTTGATCTAGTTCCCCTCTCTGTTTTGTGTTTGTTGTGGGATCATCTGCTGGTCTATGGATTGCTATTTTTCGTCTCTCTGTTTTTGAATCGAAATCTGGGGAGGCTATGGCCGTGGGCATTAGGTGCTGGCTGGTGTTCTTCTGGCATGCACGTAGTGTGTTTGTTGTTATGCTTCTTTGCCATAGTAGCTTTGGCTGGGTTGGATCCCTCTGTTCAGGTCTACTGCGATGTTTTGTGGGATTGATTTCTTGGGTTTGGATTGATGCTTTGTTTTCTTCCTTTTGATAGATATGTTCCCAGTTGTGAATGAGTTGATGATGGGATAGTTAAACGATTGCTTAGGACGTCTTCTTTGATGTTAACAGAGGAAGCTGAGAGGTTGTAGTGGCTTGGATCTGGTGGCTTTGGGGAGTTGCTTTAGCTTGTTTCTTTGCTGTTTGAGGTAGGTCAACTACACATGGATGATATGCTTGTGATGCTTATAATGGTAGATGTAAGTGTGAAATAGGTGGAATAGTAGAATATTTTCTTGTTTCAGAGATAGTACGCTTGCGAGGAAGGTTGTTTCAATTCCTTGGGATACTGATCTCTTATAGTGAGTGTTTATTCATTTTGACATGGCTTACATTTTCAGTCCATTGGTATGCTTGGACATGCTCATGTATTAAGAGATAAAATTTCACCAAATTTTTATCAAGTTGAATTAGGTGAAGGTTGGGCTTATGAGGAAAAAGAAGGATGTTTCCTTTAAATCATTCAGGAATCCCTAAATTGAAGCCATTAGACAAGTTGACTGGTTATAGTTTTATAAGCTAAATGGCAGAGTAGCTTTATAACTTTTCTCTAACTATTTGCTCGTAGTCGCTGATAGGTTTTTTCACTGCTCCAAATACACTGTAATATTGTGAAAGAATTTTTCTTCCCGACCAGACGTGTTGACATTTTTTTTTTGGTTTCTCAGCGTGCAGCATGGATACTCAGACTAAGCTTGCAGTCGTGGTAAAAGTGATGGGCCGGACTGGATCAAGAGGTCAAGTGACCCAGGTTCGTGTCAAGTTTTTGGATGACCAGAACCGGCTCATCATGAGGAACGTGAAGGGTCCTGTGAGGGAAGGCGACATCCTTACACTCCTCGAGTCTGAGAGGGAAGCTAGGAGGCTGCGATGATGGCTCTGTCGAACCCCTCCTTGCCAACTTTGTTCTCCTCGTCAGCTTGGTTGTGTTTCCTTGCTTGTGACAATTTTCTTAATGCCTGTAGTAGTGCTATTTTCGGGACCATCATTTAAACAGCTTTGCTGAGCCTTTCATGTTTAATGTTGCCTTGTCAAGTACTTGGCATAGTTTTGGTTTGCGCAGGTGTTGTGGACCTAGTCTAGTCCTCGTTGTTTTATGATATCAAAGTTCATGTTTGTAACACTTATTTGGAATGTCTCAATCGTCTATGGTTGAAGTCCTTATAGTGGATGCAAAGCATGGCGATGATCTATGTTCACATTGGAAGTAAAGTGACATACTCCCTGACTGGACATATGACTAGAGAACTATGCCAGAGCGGGGCGAAACCGAAGGAAATTTGAAAAGAATTTAACCTTATACTCCCCTTAAGAAAAGATCAAATTGCATAAAAAAACAAATTCATTTTTGTAAAGGGTTTTTTACATATATATCCTTAAAAAATTTTGAAAATACATATTTACCTCTACATTTTTTATATTTTCATATATACCCCTTAAAAGTTTAAGTGATCGCATATATATCCTTTCGTCAACTCCCGTGAGGTTAAGTAACTTAATCATGGTTAAATCATATTTTAGGGGGCTTTTTGTAAATTTATGGGGATTTTCATGTAACTATGGGTTTTTTAGGGCTTTTTTTTTTGCAAATTCTCAGTTTTCACCGCTGACATAGGCCATTTTGCGGCCAAGTTTACTGATCTCCTTCCCCTTCTTATCCCCTTCTCCCCACTCTCACTAGAAGCTATTAGGAGTTTGAGAGAGAGAAACGGACAAAAACATAGAAGAAAAAAGGGGTTTTCGTCGGATTTTTTCGAGATTTGAGTGGTAATCGTTGATTTGTTTTCTTCTTCTTGGTGTAGATAAGCTTCCTTATTGATTCCAGGTTTTTTCATGTATTTTTGGGCATTTTTCGTGACATTTTTTTGGGATTTTTGGATCTTCTCCAGCAAAGGTCACTGGAGACGACGTCGGGGACGACGTCGGAGACGATGCCGTCCCCTTTTTCCAACGACTGTAGCGTTGGGTAATCGTCGATTTTTTCCTTCTTCTTGGTGTAGAAAAGTTTTCTTGTTGATTTTGGGTTTTTCATGTATTTTTGGATATTTTGCGTGGTATTTTCAAGGTTTTTGGATCTTCTCAGGCGAAAGTCACTGGAGATGACGCCCTCCCTTTTCCAGCGACTGTAGAGTTGGGTAATCGTCGATTTTTTTCTTCTTTTTGGTGTAGATAATCTTCCTTGTTGATTCCGAGTTTTTCCATGTATTTTTGGGCATTTTTCGTGGCATTTTTCGAGGTTTTTGGATCTTGTCCGACGAAGGTCGCCGGAGACGCTGCCGCCCCCTTTTTCCAGCGACTGTAGCGTTGGGTAATCATCGATTTTTTCTTCTTCTTGGTGTAAATAAGGTTCCTTGTTGATTCCAGGTTTTTTCATGTATTTTTGGACATTTTTCGTGACATTTTTTGGAGTTTTTGGATCTTCTCCAACGAAGGTCGCCGAAGATGACGGCGGGGACAATGAACAGTATCAGGGGCAAAAAGGTAATTTGACACCACGCCGTTAACGGCGTTAGGGAATATTCCCATTTGATTCCACGGCAGGTAACCCGAGGGGCATATATGTGATCACTTAAACTTTTGAGTGATATATATGAAAATATGAAGAATATAGGGGTAAATACGTATTTTCAATTTTTTTTGAGGATATATATGTGAAAAACCCTTTTGTAAAAACAATCCCAATGGTTCAAAATACACCAATAATGTGCTTACTCCATATTGTTATCAACTAAAGCCCCCATAAATAATGATAACACATAACATATTACAAATACTTAAGTCGGGTTAAGGGGGAATAGGGTTAGAAAAAGTGATGTTAAGGAATGTGGATAGAAAAAAATAGAGTGATGGTGGTAGGTGGAATGAGGATAAAGTACTAATGATGATATTTGATATTTAGGGATAGGAATGGGGTTAAGGGGGATAAACCCCCTTAAGACCATCCGCATCAGCTTCCCTATCCATCTTCCCTAAAATACTCCAATATATATTACTTCCCTACTTTACAGCTTACCTATTTACAACACCCCACATTCACCTCCAGCGCATCCTCGAGTACCCGCCGACCCTCTCTGTGGTCAACATGCTCTTCACCCAGTTGGTCCATGCATGGAATGCTTGCTTTGACAACTATGATTGTAATGGGGCGGCGAACGAGCTGACGGCGAGGTTGACGACGAGACGACCGTTTTGCGTTAAGTCCTTAACAACAGTTACTAAATTTGGGTTAAAAATGAAATTATTGTAACCATAGGGTTTAAAATGAAGAACCCTAAAACTAGACGGGACCAAAATGATATTTTCCATTTCATTTTAAACCCTGTGTTTCAACAAACGGCCGTTACTAAATATGGGTTTAAAGTGAAATTATTGTAACTACAGGGTCTGCTTTGTTACGTTTTGAATCACATGATTTAAAATGAAAAACCCTGAAAATAGAGGGGACCAAAATGAATTTTACCCATTATATTTTTACATGCAAGTGATTAATAAATTAACATTACATTATCACGTGGGATGTTTAAAATGACACCAATTCATTTTATAATAGCACATATAATATACCACAAATGTAATGTGTCAAAATCATATATCAATCAACCACCACGCCATGTTGATAATTGTCAAAAAGTAATATTCACGCCAACCCACCACCAGTACACTTGATGCTATCAAGTTAAATAGCATTCATAGTACATATTCACATAAAAGAGAGGTCTACAAGCCGTCACTTGAGTGTGATACTCATGCCACGTTTCATAGATACCGGGCCGCCGACCGCGATAGACAACGTAATAGGTCATCTACAACAAATACATTGCAATTATTAGAGCAAACGTCACTCATAACAACTTTAAAAGTGTATTAATTTGAAACCAAATCAAACACATTGCAAGATAGTAAGCATATTTACCATGAAATATATAGACTATATACCGCCACTTATCAGTTCACCCATAATTGTGTTGCAATCATGTCCCGCAATGCATCTCCCGCATGGGAACCACGTTGGCGAGGGAAAGTTTGAGGAGCCCTGTCTTCAGCATCCTCAGTAGCTTCCATTTAACATCTATCAGATAAGTATGTATCAGATCGGGTTGTCGTCGCCAATCGCGTCGGTTTCACGAGAGAGGAAGAGATTTTCCACTCCGATTTTGCTCCAGATCTGCTCTCACACGAAGGAGAGGGGGTGGAGAGATCTTCGATGGAGATGGGCTTGGGAAGAGAGGGGCTGGAGATATCGGGGCTCCAGATCTGGTCTCACGTGGAGGAGAGGGGAAGGAGAGTTTGGAATGAGAGGGGCTGGAGATCTCGGGGCTCTGGATCTCAGATCTGGTCCAGAGCGCAGGAGAGGGGAAGGAGAACTTCTCCAGAGAGCGGCTGGAGAGGCTCCTAATCTCAGATCTGGCTTCGCGGGAAGGAGAGAGTGACATATGCTCTCACGCAAGGGAGAGGGGAAGAAGAGAGGGGCTGGAGATACTCTATCTCACAGATATGGTCTTGCACTCCGGCGAGGGAAAGGAGGGTCTCGCGAGTTTGGAATGAGAGGGGCTAGAGATCATAGCTCTCTCTGATCTCGCACGAGGGAGTGGGGAAGGGGAGAGGGGCTGGAGATACTCTCTCACAATCTGATGAGGTATGAGCGTAGTGTGGTAATTGACATCGGGTGGGGAGTTGAAAACCGAGCTCGCTTAACCCGGGATAGACCACTAACCCCGCCTAACCCCATTTCTTAACCCCATCCTTGTTTGGGGATAACTGTGGAATTAGGGGGGGTTAAGGGGGGGTAACCGTGAAGTGGGAAGGCTGATGCGACGGTCGATCCAAGCTATTGTTTGAACTCTGCGTACGATATAGCAGACGATGCGACGGTCAATCACCAGTCCGAAAACTAGCCGTTAAAGAGCCGTTGCAGAAGCAGAAATTAACCGTTGGAAGGCTATTTAGATGGCTATGGAGCTCAAGTTAAATAGGAAGAAGCAGCAAACTTGCAGTAAGACTTAGGGGATAATTTATAAACATTGTAACAAGTTTTAGTCTTCTTCTTGAGAGCTTAGTCTTTGTAAAATTACTTCAAGTGTGAAGTAGAATTTATGAGAGATATCCAAGAGTGAACTTGGAGGATATCAAATAGTTGCAGGGAGAGATTGTAAGGTTGCCAAGCATAGAGTTGTTCCGAATGAAAATGGTATTCTGTCAATTTATAGTGAATCGGCATTTTGTCAACTTGACATGTTTGCCATTGTGACGCATGCATCATTTTAAGTTGTAATTTGACATTTATTTTTCTTTAAAAAATTATGTTTACACAATTTGAAGGTTAAGACTTGTAAAGAGATCTCTTTCCATTAGTCCCTGTTGTATCATATTGGAAATTGTCTAGTATTCACCAAAGATTTACCTATTGAGTCCATTGTACTTTTGTTTTTATAACTTAGGGCAGTTTTATCATTTATTCATGTTTGTCGGTATTTTTCTTCTATTTTTTGTGTATGTTTTCACAAACTCTAACAAAACAAGAGCTCTCCACTCTCCACACGCAAAACATACGGTGGGGAATCTACGCTCCATCCATGTCAGCTGACAGGCCCACCAATCCATTATTTGCTTTGATGTTAACCTCCGTAGCTACGTGGATAAATACCACTCCATTAAATTTCCCTAATATTGAGAAGACCCCAAACAAGATGCCCAAGTCAATGTTTCGGCTATTAGACGGACGAACATTGTCTCATTAATGAAGTCCCGAGTCAACTAGTAAGAATCTTTGATATTTCACCCTCTTCAATCTTATCCCCAGTCAGTCTATTCCTTTGGGTACTTAATAGTTGTGTGTGTTGAGTGTTACGCGGATAATCTTCCAATTTATAGTGAATCGGCATTTTGAATCGGCTTAGTAGATCCAACCACAAATTTGGAGGGTGCTGAGCTAGGGATTCATGGGATCAGGGGGGAATGAAGAAGAAGCGGTAGAAGAATTTCTTGACTCATTATAGATGTCTTCTTTTGCAACAAAGGTTAGATAAGAAAGAAAGGAAGATGGAGAAGAAGAATGGAAAGGCATTAGTAACTGATAGTAGAAGGGAGGATAGGAGCGTGGAGATGGTCGCTGGAGCTGGTGCTGCTGGGCTCCAGGAACCCTCTGTTTGCTCTAGGCTGGTGATGGAAAAAGGTGATGCACCCTTGATAGCTGGGAGCGGTGTAGTGGAGCAAGTACCTAAGAGGTCGTATGCTGAGGCGATGACGGCATCGGCGGAGACTTAACGGTTTAGGAACCATGCTGAAGTGGGTAGGCCGTGGGTGGAGGCGCCTCAGGATGTTCCAACTGTTAAACCATCGATGGGACCGGAAGCCTTTGCGGTTCTTAGAGCAAGGTGCAAGACTAAGGTAGTGTTTGAGCAGGATGAGATTGACTCCTTTTGTAGTGGATGACAGAATGCTCTCATTGGTAAGGTGATGGGGAGGCGAATTCCTATGGGGATTCCGAGGGATAAGCTATGTCGGATGTGGAAGATGAAGGGGGGTTTTTAGGTTGCAGGATTGGCAAAGAATATGTTTGTCATTAGATTTGAAGGGGAGGAGGACCGGTGTAACATCCAAGCTACTGGGCCATGGATTGTAAAAGGAAGACCATTGCCATTAATTAGGTGGGAAAGGGGTTTTCGGCCATCGGAGGCGGTCTTTAATAGGATGCCTGTTTGGATGCAATTGCCTGAGCTGCCATCGGAGTTGCATAATGATAAGGTGGTGAGAAAGCTTGTGGCCGATGCAGGGACTCCGCTACTGGTTGATGTTCCACCTAAACCATCGGCATTCTATTTGGCACGAGCCTGTGTATAAGTCAGTCTAGAGGAGCCTCTAAATGTGGGTGTGGAAGTAGAATACAAGGGGAAGGATTTTTTTGAAAGATTTGAATATGAAGGAGTTGTGATTTGCAGTAAGTGTGGAAGAGCTGGGCATAGGAAAGAGAAATGCTATGTATCGGAGGTGATGAAAAGCATCCAAAATGATCAGAGGCATGTGGAAGATGGCTGTGCTGGAGTGGAGAGTGTGGTGAGGGAGTAGTTTGGAAGGAAGGATGACTTACCGCCGCTGGGGGTTGAGGATGGGCTTGAGCTGATGCAGGTGAAGAAGGTGGCTACTCCAGCGATGAGGATGGTCTGGGTGGCTGATCCGTTGCCACAGGTGGAGAAGATGCAGGTGACTGCTCCAGCGATGCAGGTAGAGAAGAAGGATGCGGGGAAGGAGATGGTTGTTCTGGCGGCGCAGGTTGCTCCGGTGGAGTTTGACAATGGGTGGATCATTGTCGGAAGAGGGAGGCGTTGGTTCCGAGGTGGTCCAAGGCGCGATCCACGAGGGGAAATGACAAATTGGCTTGGAGACAGAGTAGAGCGAATGGGATTGAAGCACCGTTGAGGTATGGATGGCAGGTGGAGCAGGGCTCCCAAACTGGTGAAAGGATGGCGGCAGGAGAGGATGGTGGACAGCCTGTAAAGGGAATAGAAAGGATTGTTGGAAAAGCTTCTCGAGGGTCATCTTCCTCAGGGCCAAGCTTACCTCCAGGATTTGCAGTACGTGGCGAACATGGGGTTGAGACTGTCTGGGTTGGGCCTAATGTTATTGGGCTGGGTGACACTGGAAATTTGGACCAGGGTGCAAGGTTGGATGTCCCAGATTTTGTAGATCGAGATGAGGCTTCCCTATCAAGTGGAGATGGATCTGACTCTAATAGATTGCAAGCGTTTGATGACTCAAACACGAGCAGCCCAAGAACTCCTATTCATATGCAGGCTGTCACTGTGCAGGAGGTGATATCTCTTGAGGAACGTTCGACGTTGCATTAGAGGGGAATGGAAATCCTCCGTCACGCTATCCAGGTTGGATCTCAAATGTTTTCATCAGTAGGTGGTTTGCAGCCAAGGACTAGGGAGGCTGGAGGGGTTTCTTCTTCCTAATCTGTTTCCCGATGAAGCTCGTCGCATGGAATTGTAGGGGGGTTTGTTTGGAGAGGGTTATCACTAATTATGAGGGTTTGATTAGAGAGTATATGCCATATATGTTATTCATCATTGATACTCTTGTCTTGGAGACTTAGCTTCCTCATATCAGGAGAAGTCTAGGAAGGCGATGGGAGCTTTATCTGATTCTTGCACAGGGGAGGAAAGGGGGAATTTTGGCAGCTTGTAGGGGATCGTTAGGATTGGTATCCTTTTTGCACAGCTTTGTTCAGGAGCTTCATGGCCTGGTTACTCAAATGGATGGGAAGCAGTGTGTTGTCTCAGCAATTTATGGTGGTAGGCAAGCAAGGAAACATACGGAGTTATGGCCTATCTTTTCTAATGTCAATAAGATAGGTTGGCCTCACATTCTTGCAGGCGACTTTAACAACATATTGGCTCCTCATGAGAAAATGGGTGGGCGGTCATTTCTACTTTCAACTGCGGTTCGGGAATTCTTGGCATTTATTTCTGATAACTGCCTATTTGATGTGGGGTTCACTGGTACCACCTTCACGTGGTGTAATGGGCAGTCGGGAAGAAGAAGAATATTGGAACGACTGGAACGAGTTCTTTGCAATGCCAAAGGGAAAGAATTCTTATGGTCCTTGGAGGTTAGACATCTTAGCCATCAAGCATCCGATCATTGTCCACTTTTGATTATAGCCAAGGAGGTGGAGGATTGGGGAGGGCATTCCATGTTTAGACTGTAGCTACATTGGTTGGAGGAAGGATCTTTTCGTGCACTGGTAAGGCGTTTATGGGAGAAACCGTTAACAGGCTCATTTCAATATAGGATGCCAACAAGAATCAAGCGTCTTAAGGTGGTAGTAAAGAGGTGGAATAGAAGGGAGGAAGGTGACAGGTTTGGGAAAATGTGCCATGCTTAATGATTGTGTGAATCAACTATATCTTAGCGAGGAGCATGAAGGACTCACGGCGGAGGAGGTGGCAGAGCTGAGAGCCATCGAGCACCAGCATGCTGTTGTGGTTGTGAGGTAGGAGAAAGCTGTTGCTCAACATATGCGGAAGGAGTGGGTTGAGGCTAGAGATAGAAATTCTACATTATATCATAAGTTGGTTTCATCACATGGACACAGGTCTAGGGTGAAAGAACTTGTTTGTGGGGATGAATCAGTGGTCTCTAGGTGTGAGGTTATTGTTGGGGTGTTTCTTGAGCATTTTATGGAATTATGGCAGGATAGAGAGATGTTTAGTGTTGCTGGGCTGCCACCGTTGCCTACTTTGAATCAAGAACGTATTAACTCCCTGGTTGTGGGGGTCTCAAAGGAGGAAATTAAGCAGGTTTTGTGTGAGATGGGAGCTTCCAAGTGTCCCGGGCCCGACGAAATTCCGGTCGAGTTCTATATAAAGAATTGGGAGATTGTTGGTGAGGAGCTGTCAAGAATTGTTAATGTGTTCTTAAGGACAGCGGTTCTTCCTCCACCTTGGAATAATACATTTATCTCTCTTATTCCGAAGTGTGTTAATCAAAGACGGGTCAAGCATTTTCGTCCGATTAGTTTATGTAATGTGGGATACAAGCTTATCACATCGATTTTGGCAAAGTGGATGGGGGGGGGGGGTTTAGAAGATTTGATTGGAATAGAGCAATCTGCTTTTATTCCGGGGAGATCATTACAAGACAATGTGGCAGTGGCGCAAGAGTTCATGCATTCAATGGTAGTGGCTCTGAAGACTCATGCGGCAATGGTCATAAAAGTTGATTTACGATATGCTTACGATAGTATTCGGTGGGCTGCTCTGAGAGAAGTTATGGAAAGGATGAGGTTTCCATTGATATGGATCAAGTGGGTCATGGCATGTGTTTCATCTTCAAGTATGTCAGTAATTACTAATGGGAAGGTGTTTGGAAAGTTGTTTCCTCAACGAGGAATTCCTCAAGGGGATCCTCTTTCTCGCTATCTTTTTCTTCTAGTTCAGGAGGTGTTGTCCAGACTCATTAAAAGGCCAGGGGCATGCCTCATTGGTATGCAACTTTAGACACTTAGGAAGAAGGTTTTCCCACCTTTTATATGCAAATGACTGTCTTTTTGATACGGAAGCAACGCCTATGGAAGCACGACGACTGAAACAACTTCTTCTACACTTCAAAGTTTTTAGTGGGTTGGAAACAAACTGTTTGAAGAGTAGCATTATGCTCTCTCCTACAACTCCTCCAGAAGTTAAATTGGTGATTACTCGTATCTTGGGAATGAGTGAAGGGCAGCGTGTGTGGACTTACTTGGGAGTTCCCATTAGCGAAAAGAGGTCAGGGCAACAAATTTTAATGCACTAATTGATAAGCTTGTTTTACAGGTTTCTTCTTGGAAAGCATCATTGCTAGCAGAGACTGGATGAGCTGTCATTCTTAAATTATTGTTGCAAGCTCTCCCAGTTAATTTGATGATGGCCACAGTGGTGGCGGCTGCGGTGTTGTGATGTTTTGAGGCAATATGCCACATCTTTCTCTGGGGTGGAAGTGGGAATCTATCGCGGGTAGCCTGGTCAAGGGTGTGTTCACCAATTGAACATGGTGGGTTGGGAGTGAGAAGTCTTCTGAGATGGCAGCGGTCGCTACATATGACTCGAGCAAGTCGGAGTTTGGAGGCACTGCTAGAGGTTGCGAACAAGTCGAGATAATCTCACATATCTTTGGAGAGAGAGTGTTTTTGCTGCAGGATTATGGGATAGATTGCTCCCCCTGCTTTGAGACCGGAAGGTGGTTGGAGTTTGGAGGCACTGTTAGAGGTTATTGCTGCGACATCTTCGGACCGAGGAAGACGATGGCTAAAGACTTTGATTTGTTATGGTTTGTGGGGATTGTGGAAGGAGAGGAATGAGGTTGTTTTTGGCGGTACTCCCACAAGAGCAAATGCATTTGTGAGGAAGACAGTGAGGATGGCAGAGGAGTTATGGTGATGTACTGATGTTGGGAGGCTGCGGAACCTTGTTTTGGAGAGGCGGAAGTGGCCCGGGACAGTGCTTCAAGTTGATGCTGCTTGGTTTAATGGAGAAGTTTTGGTGGGTGTTGGTGCAGCGTGCTTAACTGAGGACAATGTTGTGAGGTGGATGGTGCCGGATCAGGTGGAAGCGATGAGTGTGGAAATGGCTGAGCTCAAGGCGGTTGTTAAGGGATTGGAAGAGGTGGTTAAGATGGGTGGAGTGAATATTTTGGTGGAGTCTGACTCAAGAAGTGTTACCTCCTACCTTAGGGGTGGTTCGGTTTCGCCATCGGAGTTGGCGCCTACGATTAGGTGTATTTGGAGTTTATCGGCTTGTTTGGGGGCTGTTAATTTTGTGCATGTACCTAGGCAAGCCAATCTTGTTGTTGATGGAATGGCTAGGGGGATCAGAGGGTTGAGGGAGGTGGAAAGGGCTGGTGGTCTCCGACATGTGGAGTCGTCGGCTCCGCACTCCGCTATTTTGTAATTTTTAGAAAGATTAACCGTTGATGGCTCTACTAAGCAAAAAAAAAAAAAAACTTGACATGTTTGCCAATGTGACGCATGCATCATTCTAAGTTGTAATTTGACATTTATTTTCTTAAAAAAATTATGTTTACACATTTGAAAGCTAAGACTTGTAGAGAGATCTCTTCCTATTAGTCCCTGTTGTATCCTATTGGAAATTGTCTAGTATTCACAAAACATTTACCTATTAAGCCCATTGTACTTTTGTTCTTATAACTTAGGCCGTTTTATCTTTTCATAAGAAAATAGGTCATTTGAAAATAAACTACTTACCTATAAATTGAAAATGTCGACTTATAAGTAAGGATTTCAAATCAAAATGGCTTGTTTTATAATGAAAATATGTTCTAATCAAAATGGTTTGTTTTGTAATAAAAATATGAAATGATCTTAAATTACAAAGAATACGATAAACTAATCTAATATGCAATTTTTTTTCCACTATTCATGTTTGTCCGTATTTTTCTTCTATTTTCTGTGTATGTTTTCACAAACTCTAATAAAACAAGAGCTCTCCACACGCAAAACATATGGATTTTTTGTCAAATAGGACCCCCAATATTTACTTTTGGTATTTTAAGACCCTATACCCTGTTTTTTTGCATAATAGGACCCCCAACAAAAAATAGATGTAAGGAACTGATGATGATGCATAATGTTATATTTTTATCCCTTAATACTTAGTCTCATGTGCTTATTTGATACCTAAATACACTCATTATTCTTATATTTTGATTTAGGATGCAATTGAAGTCCTTAAGTTTGAAAAGAAGCTGAAAAGAGTATATGGATCAACTTTAAAGATTAAGCTGTACCTGCTCATAAAGAACTAGATGATGCGCCATATATAGTTGGCAAGCTCTTAATGTCTAGTTTTTGGATAATTTTACGGTTCGTGATTCTGAGTTTTCTAGAGGAAGTTACAGCAATTTTAGTACCAATGACGCAGTCTGGATGGCAAACCAGTAAATACACAGGAAAGACAGATTGATCATCTATTATATAAGGAAGGACGGTTTTTGAAATGTCCCCCCTATAAAACATAAAGAGTGGTCAGGATTTGCCTACAAACACATTCAACGGTCCAGTTCTCATCTACGACATCAAGATTCCCATATCAAAATTTAGATTCCCGCTCAAAATTTTCACCAACCTCCCACCAATTTTTGAAGAGAGAGAGAGAGAGAGGGGATGGGATGTGACTGAAGAAAGCCGGCCATCCCATCCCCTCCCTCTCTCACTCTCACTCTCCCAGATCCCATCTCCCTCTCCCTCTCACTCTCCCTTCTCTTTGCCCTACGCCGTCGACCTCGCCATCCCAGCCGAGCTGCTCGCCCAACCCCATCGGCCTCGCCAAACCAGAGAGGAGAGGAGAGGAGCCGCTCGCCCAACCCCTTCGGCCTCGCCCAACCCGCCGTCGGCCACGCCCAACCCACCGTCGGCTGCGCGAAGCACATCATCGCCCCATGCGGTGGCGGTGGAGGAGGGGAAGCAGCAGGGATCACTGAGCAGCTTTGGATGATGACGATGAGGTCCGGCGCGGCGACGACGAGGCAAGCTCAGGTAAGGACCGACGTCTTTCCTCTTTCCTCTGCTCTCTTCTTTCTCTTCTTTCTCTCCGTTTCTTTCAGGACCTTTCTCCATGAGTTCTGGTCGGTGAAGAAAAGGGAAAAACCATCGAGGGCTCGACGGTAGCGAAGGTAGTGGTAGTGGGGAGAAAGGGGCTCCAGCCGATGGGTGGACGGTGAGAGAGGGATCGGAGGTGGAGAAAAGAAAGCCGGCGGGGGAGGAGAAAGGCCGGCGAGTCAACGGCAAGGACCCTCGGCTTGGCGGCAGTGAAGGTAAGCATCACGGCGTCTCCCTCTTCTTCTCTTCCTTTTTCTTCTTTCTCTCTTTTTTTCCTACCCTCTCCGTCGAGTTCTTTGGTGGAGAAGGAGAAGAACCGTCGGGGGCTTTGGGCAACGTCACCGATGGGGAAGAAGAAGGGGCCCGGCGCGAGTTAGGCGAGGGTCAGCGGCTCCCTCCTCTTCCTTCTTCCTTCTCCTCTTTTTTCTCTCTTTCATCTTCCTCTGTTTCTTCTACTCTTTTTTTTTTCTCTTTCCTCGCTTCTTTTTTCTCTGCTTTGTTTTGCTTCATCTGCTTCTTGCTTCTTTCTTCTTGGTTCTTCTTCATTTTCTTCTTCATTTTGCTTCATCTGCTTTGTTTTGCTTCATCTGCCTCTTGATATATATGCTACCGTCGGGGGCTTTGTTTGCCTCTTATAGTTGTGAATATGGTACTGCGATGTTTGAAGATATGCTGGTATTGCGATGTTTGAAGATATGCTTTAGTAAGTCATATCTCTTCATATGTATATCAAATTTCACAGAACTTGAGTAAGGACCAACTATAAATGCTTTATTGGATATGAAATTTCACAGAACTTGAGTCTTAAATTCTTTGGACATGTCATGTATATGATTGTATATGATTGTATCCACATTTTGATAGCTCAAAAAATTGGTATTAAAATCAGTACTTGAGACTTAAATTCTGTTGAATATGTGGTTGCCTAGGAGTATTGCGCAGGCCCTTTTTATTAAATTCCTCTATGCATGACTCATTGCAACTATTGCTGTCTAATTGATCTCAGATTGGGGGTTGGTCTTATTCATATGTCCAATAAAAGCAAAGGCCATGCCAAAATTATAGTGCAGTGCATTTTATGTAATTGTCATTGGAGAAATAAATTTGTTTTCCTTCTATTAATTTGATTCAGATCTCTCTTCTTTTTTGTCAATTAGCCATGGTGGCTGTCTAATTAAGTGACCAAAAGGAGTAGATGGCACTGGCCTCACTGCCATTGTTGCAGGTGACCACTTTCTTCTTATTGATTCGTATTAAAGCATGCTTTAAGTCATCAAGTTTCTTGGATGCTCATTAATCGACTCAACTATATGCTGTTGAAATTGTGTTTGTACTTTCTATTGTGGGAATGTATGAATAATAGCAACCTGATGATCAAGAAAGGATTAATTCTTGAATGTTTTCGATGGATAGGGTCGATCGATGGCAATGTTTCGCAGGCGCCTCCACATTCTTCCTCATTCTTGCCCGCCCGACGATCGAGACGCCAAAGCCGGGGCGTACCACTCTTTCTTTGTTAATTTGATTTTTTTCCAAGGTTTCTGAATTTGCGTTGATTGTGCGACGACTCCTCTGTGGAACAAGAATAGCTTAAAGCTAACTCTTTAATTTCTAGCTATTTGATTCCTCTTAATTGAACTCCAATCTTGGTTAGTTCTGTTTATCATCTACAGATACAAATTACTGACTAATGTCCCTGTTTGATCCTAGGTTCTCAAAATTTGAAGTATAAAAAGCAAAGAGGAAACTGAAAAAGCTACTCAAACCAAAGGTAGCATATATATCTACTTTCATTTATTCTAGGGTAAGCTTGCACAAGTGAATGTTGTTTCTCTTCTTCTTCTCTGATCTGATCCAGTTCTCTCTATTGTTTTTACTTTCAATCGGTTGGTTGGATGGACATCCCTGTTGAGTAGATCTCTGATGCCTTTATAGTTTTCATTCATTGTATTTTCCTTTGTTCTATAAAGAAGAGGGTAAATTGAATCATGCTTTCTACATGGTTGGTTGATTGACTTTTAGGGCTTCTTCTAGAGCTATATCTGATGCAACTGATACAACAAGACCACAGTTGGTTGAGAAGGAAAAGATGATGTATGATTTAGCTAATGCTGTGATTTGTGTTGATTGTGATTAATTTTCAAGGACAATACAGTTGCCGAGCTTGGTTGATTGACTTTTAGGACTTTTTCAATCATTTTGCACCTCTTCATATATCCTATGTTCTAATGTGTGCAAATGGGCCTATAAACATGCAGGGTTCAGAAATCAGATGCTTAATGTCCTTGGTGAATTTATTCTTCGGTTTCTGATTAACTTAAGCTGATCTTTACATGTGGGTTGATTTTGTTGTGAATTTATTCTTCAGTTTTTGACAGCATAATTAGTACATTGTTCCAAACATGTAACAATGTAACTGATACAACAGGACCACATTTATTTGCCAAAGTTTGATTTGATTTTGCCCTCACTAATACATTGTTCCAAACATGCCCCTGGATGGTGAAATATGTAGATGCCCCTGGCCTTTCCTGAGAATAGTTGGTCCATTCATCTTCACATTGAGTCGTTTGGATTTTTACGAGTTCCCGACGCTTGAGCTGCTGGAGATGGTGTCGGAGCACCATGTCGTCCAGGTCTGTATCAATCTCCATCTCTTACGCATTAGAGATTGTTCGATGATGGAAAGAATGAGTTTTTTGATTCGAGTTTTTTCTTTTGTTTCCTTTGTGATAAGGGTGTCTTCCTCAATGAGAGGCCGCAGCCAAGACCAGGCAAGGGGGTCACCAATACATGCGAGATTTGTGGTCGGAGTCTCCTGCATTCATTCCGGTTATGTTCTCTTGGATGCAAGGTGCTCCTTCTTGATTCTATTCCATCTCCATTCTTTCCAATTCATCTATTCGAATCAATGTTTTAAGGAATTGGATAGATTGATTTCTTATTTAGTGAAGTGGAAGTGGAATAGACTATTGTGAATTAATGAAGTTATTCACTAATGTCTTTGTTAACAAAACAAATCTGCTGATTTTGGGCAATACCCAACGGGATTGCATTCCATTCTGATGGGATTTTCAGATTCCTTTTCTCATTGTTTTTTGAGCAAAATATCGGCTTTTCAGATTCTAGCGCTTCGATTATTGGAAGAAATCATGTGCATCCAATTTGCAGTTCCTTAGAGGACGAGATTTGACAAAGGTCAGAGCTAGGGAAGGAGAAGAGGGAGAGGAAAGTGCACGAAATGGCTGCGATTTGATAAGATATATGCTTTCCTCTTGCTAGGACTATAACTTTTTCTTCATGGATGATTGAGTTGTACATATAAGCCATAGACAATTTGGTAAGATAAAGGTTTTCAGCATGGCATTGTTGTTTCTATATTACCTTCTCTGCCTAGACTTTGATGTGAGACCGTAGGAATTTATTTGGAATTTTGTTTCATAGCTGTTCATTTCATCTGAGATATATGCCACTGAGATTAATGTTGAAGGGCTTTTGGTTGATATCCTTACGAAGCCATAGCAATTTAAATCTCTGGGTAGCTTATCACTACTTGCATTTGACCTCTACTCTATCAAAATAGCTAATCAATATAATGTACTCCGTTGTCATAGCTCTCTCTCTATGAGTTTGTTCTTAAGTATGCCGTATGACAAGCAGCTAGATTTATTTCCTCAAATATTTGTGTTAAACTGTAATGGTTCATATATACTAAAAAAATCCATTACAATTTTCAGCCATTACCACCCTTTCCACGTTCCTCTAATCTTCATCCTGATCTCACCTGATAATCATTTGATTGCATATAGTTTAACCATGCATAGATAAATCGTAGAGATAAATTATTTGGCAAGACACATTTTGCGTTTGACTTTCCCTTCTTCATCGTAGAGATAAAGATTATTCCATCTTGGATTTAAAAGCTACCTATTTGAAGCGCGCAATAGTTTCATGTTCATGTATTCATCCTTGCTGACTTATAGTATTCGTCATGTGAACCAATGCACATAGAATTACTTCCTTAGTCTTGGGAGATTCTTTGGATGAGGGCTATTGTTAAGCAACTTGATTGCATTTGCCAGTGAACCAAGACAAGGACTGGTGTATGATATTTTGTTCGTCTAAAAAGAGAAGTGGTTGTCTTTTTATTGGCTGCATTATTATCAAACTTGGAGAACTATGCCAACGAAGAATAAACTCAGGTTAGGATTTCAATTCATCTTTTGGACTGACATTAAACTCATAACTTTGTATATGAATGTGTTTTGCTTACCTGAGTGCAATTTCAATCTGTTTTTGCTGCAATTTCATAATTAGCTACAATTTCTAATTATCTGAGAGGTGCCTCTTTCGTCTATTGGACCACGAAAACATGAATTATTTGCTTGGGTTTTGATTCATAATCAAGGGTGGCAGACTCCATCTGATTTGCCTTATGGTCGCCTCTTCACCGCTTAATTAGGCATTGAGCTTTCTAAATTGTTCTTCTCTTGCTTTTTTTATGCATAAGGTATGAAGGTTGGCATTTGAATCCTAGGAGTTGCTACTCATGGAGTTTTGTCTGCTAAATTGTTCTTCTCTTGCTTTTTTTATGTATAAGGTATGAAGCTTGATGATATTCGAATGCTAGAACATGTAGCTATACATTCTGAATTCAGCTGCATACTGCTTTTATACTATGATTGTGTAGTTTGTGTGGTTCGTGGGGACAAGGTTTGCCCCGAGGACGATGTTCGTTCTCTTTTATAGTGTTATTTAATTTTTATACTCGATGAATGTTGTAGGATTGTCTCATTTAGCCCTCGGTATAGGGGAGGTTCTGCCGAAATTTTTGTTTAGAAATACTAAATATTTTGTGCTGTATTACATGAGTGTCCGTGACGTAGGCATGGGCATTTACTAGTGTTCTCTAAAAGGATCGATCATTTTATGTAAACAGACTTGACAGAGTGCATACTTTTCAGATGATCATCGAAGGATCGATCTCCCTTTTACTCGAGAATATTGAGGAAATCGTCGAGGAGAAAGATCGATCTTTCTCCTATCAAAGGATCCATCCTACTGAGAAGGATTGATCATGCTTCTATCAAAGAATCGATCTTCCTCGGGCGTAGTCAGAAATTGAAGATGTTGATATCAAAGGATCGATCTTACACCTATGGAAGGATTGATCTTACCTTCGCCAGTGAAGAAAATTAACGGCTCAGATCTAATCCGAGGATGGAGACACTTAAGGCTATAAATAGGACTCTTTCTAGGGTTTGAGGGGGGATTGCTAAATACTTTTGGCTGCTACTTTCGACTCTTTTATATTTTTCCTAGTTTTTCTCTAGTCTATTGGAATCTTTTGAGGATTGTTCTTGATGGACTTGCGTGGTTAAATCTTGATTCTTGGTCAAATAAATTGAAACCTCGGAATCAATAAAACTGTGATATCTAATTTATTTTTATTGTTCAGTTTATACTTGTGTATTAAATGTTCTTCTGTGATTGGATGTTCATGATTGTCTTGTTTAATTGATATGAGACCTACTAGTTTATTATTCATTGCGATCTACTGCTAGGTTGGATATCAAATCCGTAATTGTTTGATCCCTCTAATCTGCGAAGCAACTGAGATCTATTGATTTACTGGGTTTTGCAGATTGGTAGATCTTAGGAAGAACATTCGACTAAATTAAATGCAACCGCGTGTGCTTTTGTTGTTTAGCTTCATCGATCTCCCTATTCTTAAGGCTGCTACTAGATTAAATGTACAACGCTTGTCTTAGGTTGTTTAGTTGTTAGGGTTGATTAGATTGCTAGTTTCTAATTAACTATGATCGAGGAGAGATTCAAATCTAATTCGAACGGTGAATATTCATGGTATGAATTGATATATACTTGCATCAATGATCAGTTGTTGGATTCCGATGGTGGATGTTTATTTAGACCAAGATTTGTTCTCTTGATTCAATTCAATTCTTCGCTTTAGATTGTTTCTTTATTGTTTTCGTTTTACTCAAAACCCCCATCTTTGTTCACATAGCACAAAACTTAGATTAGACACTTTTCGTGGGATCGACTCGTACTCGCACTACTGCATTTATTTTAACGAGTATTTGTTTTATTTTTGGTTGCTTGCGACAGCATATCAGGAACACGCGTATAACTATTGGTTATAAACGTATCATGGGTACCTGTATCATTATTGGTTATACGCGTCTTCATTTATACGCGTGTTCGTTACATGTATTTTTTGTTAGGGGTCCTATTATGCAAAAAATCGGGTATGGGGTCTTAAAGTGCCAAAAGTGAATATTAGAGGTCCATTTTGACAAAAAATCCCAAAACATATGGAGGGGACTCTTCGCTCCATCCATGTCAGCTGACAGGCCTACCAATCCATTATTTTCTTTGATGTTAACCTCCATAGCTGCGTGGATAAATGCCATTCCATTAAATTTCCCTAATATTGAGAAGACCACAAACAAGATGCCCAAGTCAATGTTTTGGCCATTAGACGGACGAACATTGTCGCGTCCCGGCCCAGAAAATCCATCCGGACCGGGACACGAGGGGGGGGGGGGTTTCCTACATCTACTAACATCAACTGGCGGAAACAGTTACAAACAAAACAGAGAGAGGAAGTAATTCTAACCACTACTATTATTACAAAAACTGTATATACAACAGAGTTATATCAAGATTTACATAAACCAGTCCTCATGTACAAAAGATATTAAAAACCTCAAAAAGTTACATCATCAGCAGACTCCCAAAGGGCACAACAGAAGCCATCCCGACCCTCAAGCATGTCCTGACATCGACGCGCCACCACAAAACAAGCAACTGGAGACCACCGAAGGAAAGCTGGTACCTGCACCTGCAAACGCAGCCCAGGTAGGAGTGAGCACTAGCTCAGCAGGGTTCTACTCTACGATACACACACACAATGAAGGGGAAACTGCAACTGAACTAACTTTGTGCCAAGTACTGAGGCCTGCCAAGGACCCCATAAATCCCGTCAATAACCCGAAGGGTACATGTCCAAAGTACATCCCTCCGACATCCACTGTTCAAGGGTGGACTAACTCTCAAGCGGTATTGTGTGTGTGTGTGTCGTAGAGTAGGACTCCCCTCTCCAAGCGGGATCTCCACACTTGACGGAACAACCGTGGTTATGACAACCAACTCTCAACACTCAAAGCAACAGAGCCAACACGACTTCTAGACTCCAAATCAAAAGCTAAGGCTTGCTAGGGAGCCCATAAATCCCATCGATACCCCCAGGATTCCTATCCATGTAACCCTCTCCCGCCACAATAGAGAGAACCTCAGCACATGTAGAACACCCTTACCCATGTTGGATACCAAGCATGACGACACATGTCGGGGTAACGACATCCACCTCTTAGCAATTGATACAGGAGTCACCCACGCCCTAACCAATGCAACTAAAGCACAAGATAGCTAGGCAATATAACGGTATAAACAGGCAACAATCAAGGGTACACCTTCGGCCCATTTATACTAAACATTCTCGAGGGTCATGACTCCCTCGGTTAACCACAAAGCGATAAAGGGCATACAGTCAGCCTATTTATTCTACACAATCCCGGGAGTCATCACGCTCCCGGTTCAACTACAAAGCGGTAACAAATAGTAGTTTATAGCAATATCACTAAACACGCCATTAAAGCGGTAAACAAACTATCATGGCAAGCCCCGCGGGCAAAATCGTGAAAACCGCATACATACGAAGCCCCGCGGGCAAAACAACCTCAAAAACGCATTTTGGTGCACGTTGAATCGATACAACCTGCCCTCGGATCGATCCGACTTGCCCTGGGATTGATCCGACTTGCCCTGGGATCGATCCGACTTGCTCTGGGATCGATCCTACTTGCCCTGGGATCGATTCGACTTGCCCACGGATTGATCCGACTTGCCCTCGGATCGATCCCACTTGTCATTGGATCGATCCGACTTGCCCTTGGATCGATCCGACTTGCCCTTGGATCGATCTGACTTTCCCTTGGATCGATCCAACCTGTCCTTGGATCGATCGGACTTTCCCTCGGATCGATCTGACTTGCCCTCGGATCGATCCGACTTGCCCTCGGATCGATCCAACCTGGAAAAACCAAGAAAACCATTCTCTGTTACCCTCAGAAACTGTTCCTGGGAAAGACTGGATCGATCCAAACCTACCCATGGATCGATCCAACTTCCATCAGTGAACAAACCATCATGAGTGCAACTTGGATCGATCCAATATCCACTTGGATCGATCCCAACCGTCCCTCCGGCCAACTTTCGACGGCGATCACGGCCGAAAAACCAAACCAAATTTCACCAAACTTTGTGGGTTGGTAGATCTGATGCTCCCGAAGCTACTCATGGCTTCAAAACCAAAAACCATCACTTATACATGGAGATCTACTCTAAACAAACCCGAATTTGGCGAAAACAACGAAAAACACGAGAAAACCCAACCAAAACCGTAGGTACAACCCTACCTCGACAAGAGCTACTTCAATCCATGAAGCCAAGCCTTGAATCTTCTTAAATCCTCTCAAGATTTCGCCGGATCTGAGTCAATCCGCAGCGGAATCGGAAAAGAAAAGAGAAAGGAAGCATCACGTCCGCTCTTATACGGATGCCCCAGTTCGAGTGGGATCGATCCAAACTTCACCTTGGATCGATCCGAACTCCACTGGCGGCCAACACTCCCTAGTGCATCCTGGATCTATCTAAAGTGGAGTTTGGATTGATCCAACCTGCACAAGAAATCAGAATTGGGCCAAACTCAAGCCCAATTCCGGATCTTTCGATCCCGGGTCCACCTAACATTTCTAATCAAACACATACACAATCAAGGTCAGTGTGTGCACACGCGAGTGTGAAACAAACCGACAAGGCGCAATTTACCAAATTGCCTTTATGGTCAACAACGAGTCACAGGAATAGAGGGACAGGTCCTCACAAAAATTGTCTCATTAATGAAGTCCTAGGTCAACGTGTAAGAATCTTTGATATTTTACCCACTTCAATCCTATCCTCGGCCAGTCTTTTCCCTTGGGTACTTAATAGTTGTGCGTGTTGAGTATTATGAGGATAATCGAGCTTGTTCGTCAACCCTAAGAAATCTGTTGGTGAAGCTCAACGTGCGCAACTTGTGTCTATTTAATGTTGGCTCGTTTATTAAATAAGGAATAATTTGCATATTAGTGGTACTCCTTGTTGCATTTTCCAACATAGTGCCACTAATGTTGTTCATTGCACATAAATGACACTATTTCAGATCCGGACCAAATTACCCCTCACCTTAGCTGACTCTGTCCTGCCATCGCACTTGTTGCGCTAATTACTCAACTTCTTGCGTAAGTTCTTTCACTTTTTTGCGCAAACTAAACAACTTCTTACGCATGTTCTTCCGCTTTTTGTACCAATTAAACGACTTCTTGCGCAACTTTATGTTTGCGTAAAAAGCGGAAGAACATGCGTAAGAAGTTATTTAGTTTGCGCAAACAAGCGAAAGAACTTGCGCAAGAAGTTGATTAATTAGCGCAACAAGTGCGATGGCAGAACTGATTCAGCCAAGGTAAAGGGTAATTTGGTCCGAATCTGAAATAGTGTCATTTATGTGCAATGAACAGCGTTAGTGGCACCATGTTGTAAAATGCAACAAGGAGTACCACTAATATGCAAATTATTCTTAAATAAGCTCACAATTTCTAGTTAAGTTCGTTCATTAGCATATCACTAGCTGTTCAATTGCGTATCATTTACCATCCAATAGTACCTAGATTGCAAGTTCGAGACTTGTCAAAATTGTATTGGAGAATCTATCATATGGAAGTCCGAACATGACATATAATGTGAGGACCCGTCCCTCTACTCCTGTGGCTCGTCGTGAACCGTAAGAGCAATTTGATAAATTACGCCTTGTCGGCTAGTTTCACACCCGTGTGTGCACACACTGATCATGGTTGTGTTAATGTTTGGCTAGAATGGTTAGTGGGACCCGGGATTGAAAGATCCGGGCTTGGGCTTAAGTTTTAGCCCAAGTCTAGCTTTTTGCACCTAAGGGATCGATCTCCCTACCTAGAAGATCGATCTCTTAGTGCCAGAAAGTCAAACCCAATTTGGCAAGGAAGATCGATCTCTTTTTCAAAAGAGATCGATCTCTCTTGAGTCGGTTCGTTCGTCTACAAAACGAACGAAACCTTTTCTTTTGATTTTTTTGAAAAATCCGAGATTTCAGCCGTGTTCTTGCTGGATTTGGCTTCGTTTGAGGAAGATCTAAGGCCTAGTAGCTTGGATTGAAGCTGCTATTGCATAGGTAGGGATCCTACCTACAATCTTCTGGGGTTTTGGAGTTTTTCCGGTTTGATTATGTTCTTATACTTAGATCCGTTAAAATACATGTTTGTTTTCCATGATTTCACCGGTTTTGGACTCGTGAGTTCTTGATCTACCAGATCTCAGAGTTTTGGGGGATTTGGTTGTATTTTCCGGTGGTATTTCATGCCGTCCGTTGTCACATCCCGACCCAGAAAACCCATCTAGGACGAGGCGTGAGGGTTCCTATCTCTATTCATCTTCAATTGGCGCGATACAAATCGGAAAAGGCGGATAATTTAAACAATTGTATTCTAGAGGTGAAACAAATATTCAATTCATATATATATACATCAAGTTGTACTATTCAATATTTGATACAAAATCTTCCAAGGATAGATATAATACATAATCCCAAAAGTCCTCGAAATGTTTACAACATACAAAATATTCAAAAGTACAACAGATAATTCTCCAGCAACCTCAAACACCTCTGAATGTTCTCGCGCCGCCAAAGGTCGATCCCGCCGGCTCCACAGAAGAAGAGCTGTCGTCTGCACCTGCAAACGCAGCCCGGGTAGGAGTGAGCGATAAGCTCAGTAGGGTTCTACTCTACGGCACACAGAAGGGAGGAAAATAACAACAGTGTTGTCTACCCGCTCAAGTCTAACGGATGCCACGGGTCCCACAACCCTGTCGATGTCCCAAGGGCTCCTGCCATGAAACCTCTCTCCTGAACATGTTAACAGGAGGCCAAGGAACAGTAACATGCAGGATCACCCTTACCCAAGCAGGAATACCATGCCTTGGGGAACTACGTCGGGAACGCATCGACACCCATCCTTAGCACTTGGCCTTGGAAGACAACACGACCTCTAAACCTCAAGCATTGATCAGAGTCAACTATCGCAAATCCTCAACATAAGAGATTCAGATTCAACAAGATCACACCCTACTCCTGACTACCCAGCCACGGCCCTAAGGCTAGATCCGAGCTACCCGAGAGCCTCGGATCGGCGACCAAATCATCGCCCGCCTAACCTCAAATGCCTCTAATGCATACAAGCATCTACCCTAGATGTCTCTATATGCCACAACATCAGTTATAGATTCAACAGATATACAATAGCCCTCGGCACTCGCCGGCAAGAGGCTAAGGTTCTACAATTCCTCATTAGCTAGCACTCATAGCTAGTTAATGGTTAGGCAATCAAATAAGCATTTAACTACAATCCAACATATATTAAATGCAATCAAAACCATAGATTTGCCCAAAAAGGATAATACTCGAATCGATCCTCAAACTCGATAGAAATCCTTTGAAAGCTCTACAAAATCCACTTGTAAACTTGCCAACATATTTAAAGATCAATCACAATTGAAAGCCATCCAAGAAAAATCAGAAAACCATGTTCAGGGGCTCACGGTCGATGCGACGGTCTATCCGACGGTCGACCGTGAGGCCACGGTCGATGTTACGGTCGATCGTGAGGCCAAGACGAGGAAAACCACGTGGGTGACGGTCGATCTGTCCATCGACCGTGGGAATCCCAAAACGAGGCAGAGCCTCACGGACGATGCGATGGTCGATCCGACGGTCAACCATGAGGCGGGATGAAAAAGGGAGGAAGCCCATGGTCGGTTGGTCCATCGACCGTGGGAGGCTAAAATCTCGACAGAGCCTGACGGACGATGCGACGGTCGATTCGACGGTCGACCGTCAGGCCCAGAAAGAGCGTATCAACGCTTAACGGTCGATGCACCGATCGACCGTCGAGCCTTAGGCACAATTCATCATAACAGTGCCGGAAATCCAATTTCTTGGATTTCAAGGATCAAATCTTGTTGAAAAACAATGAGATTTTGCAAGCAAGAGTAATTAACAATGGGGAATCCGATGGTATAAAGAAATCACATTTTTGGGGGTTAAATCTCCAATCTAGGTCCAAATGGGCGAAAACCGACAAAACGGCGATAATACGGAAACCAACCGTTAAAATACCGAATTCGCAACGTAGGAATACAGGGAACGTGCCAGACCACATGTGCTACAAGCTACACAACATTCTAACAGGTATTCCTACAGTGAAAAGACAAAAAACCTATCCTAGGGGAACCCGATCGCGAGATCGAGGTAGAAACACCTACTTGGGCAGTAGGGTAGCTCCTCCACGCGTCCAATCAGTCGAGCCGCCAAGATCCGCGCTCCGAAGCCCAAGTCTCAAAGTCCTAGCTCAGCTGAATGAGAGAGAGAGAGAGGGAAAATGACAGGAGAAGAGAAGGAAAGAGAGAGAAAGGGACATGACTTATATAGAGATTCGGATCGATCTCAGCCGTCCAATTCTATCTTTCTCGAGCGAGCTCCGATCCTCCGATCGGACGCACCCTAGAGATTCTAATGAAGCACATACATCAATCCAAGGCAGTGTGTGGAACGCGGGTGTGAAACTGACCACCAGGGGGCATATTTACCAAAATGCCCTTGGGGCCGAAACTGCCATACGATCGCCCGATCGTACCCGACGCGGAACCGAATCAACAGAAAAATGGCCCTCGACCCACGCGGTCGAGCCAGGTCAGAGGGATGGGTCTTCACAGTCCGGTCGCCGGAGAACCTATTTGGATCGATCTCCCTTGAGGGAAGATCAATCCCTTCTGGGTCGTGACGCCCAGCCCGAGCAGGATCGATCCCTCGGCTGGAGAGAGATCAATGCTTGCCTGGGTTGAGGTGGCGGGTTCCGTGTCACGAAGAAGATCGATCCTTCTGGTGGAGAAGATCGATCTCCTTCGGTTGATAAGGACGAGAAGATCGATCCTTCTGAATCGTCATGCCCTGCCCGAGCAGGATCGATCCCTCAGCTGGAGAGAGATCGATCCTTGCCTGGGTTGAGGTGGCGGGTTCCGTGTCACGAAGAATATCGATCCTTATGGTGGAGAAGATCGATCTCCTTCGGTTGACAGGGGCGAGTTTCTCCCAAGTGCTAAGAAGATCGATCCCCTTGGGAAGGGAGATCGATCTCTTAGTGGTTGAGCGGTGTTTTCAAATGGCTTTTGCCCGCGAGGCTTTGTATGATGGTTTTCTCTATTGTTTTATATATGGTAGATATGTTTAAGCATGTTAGCCCTAGAATAAGGGCAGTGGTGAACCGGGGGAGTGATGACTCCCGGGATGTTTAGAATAAACGGGCGGGTAGCCCTACAGCTTTCCTTAGCCTTGCATGTCGGCGTGCGCCGAGGGCTTTATCTGTGATATCTGTGAGCTGTTGTTTGCGGGGCTGCTTCCCGATGCAGGTGTTGGGGTGGACTACTGACAGTTGGTGGTAGTACCTCTGTAGCAACTCCTAAACCTTATTTACCTGTTCACCACCCCGAGCCGGCAGGGTGCCGTGCCCAGACCTTGTTTGATATACAATCACATACTGATGCATGCTTATCTGTATATTCTTGCGTGTGTTCATAACATGCATTGCTTGTCCATTAGTTGCATCTGTGTAGGACGTTGACGATGGGTTGATCACCGATCTAGCTCTAGGACCGTTGCGGGTAGCTTGGTCTAGGACTCGATTTGTAGTATTCAGTCGATCTCGATGATAGGGTTAGATGACCTGAATACATGTGGTTTGATGTTTAGAGGTCTGTCAGCCTCGAGCCGAGTGTTGAGGTATAGCCGATGTCCGGTTCACTGTCTCTTGGGTAGAGGTTGTGCCGACTCGGCGGTGTTGGTTGCCCGCCTAGCAGTGTTGGTTTCCTGCTAGTGAGATGGCAGTGCTGGTTTCCTGCCTCGCTGAGGGTGACCCAGTATGTGACCAGTTCGGCTAGAGACCATGACTGAGGCCTCCCTTCAGGGACACGCGGTGGGGTTATGGCACCCCTGTGTACACCCAACCTTTGCTTGAGGGCGACACTGTTGTGTTCCGTCCCTTGTGAGTGTCGTAATGTAGTGTCCCTGCTGAGCTTACTGCTCACTCCTACCCGGGCTGCGTTTTGCAGGTACTGGCGCTAGCTCTTCTTCAGTTGCCCCTACCGGGACGGTGTTTGGTGACATGGCGGCGTCTGGCGGTGCTTGAGGTGCGGCGATCGTCAGTTTTATCCCTTTTGTTTAGTTAGCCTCCTACGTGAGAGATTTTCTATAATTTTTACCCTGTTGAGGATTTGTATATATTCAGTTTCAGTCTTTGAGGTTTGTGATTGATTGTATAATACAAGATGATTATGAATTGCTAGGGAGACCACTATGATTAGAGGGAAACCTAGCCAAATTTCCGCAGTAGGTTAGGTTCCGGTTCGCGTCGCTCGGCCCGGTTGGGCCTATGCGGGTCGGGGCGCGACATACAACGTAATTGAGACACAGACTAGCTAATTTTACAAATTAAGGTCAGCCATACATAGGATTAAAAAATTAAATTAAGGAGTTATACACGATGACTAAAATTAAGATTTTAACATATTAGTCCTTTAAATTTTATTTAATTATATATAAATAACTCAAATCGTGAAAATACCATATAGGTCACTCAAATCACGCAAGGGATTACAAAAGTGAGGTACTGTCCAATTCTGTCAAGTTAAGTAGCTCAACTTGGGTGAAAAAGCATGCTGACAGAGTTCTTAGCACGGAGAGCAGCCCGTCTTGCTGATGAAGCGCTGAGGCAAGGAGCAACCGTCACCCAATGAAATTTTCATTGAATCTTCAGCCGGATTAAGTTGGATTGCGTTTTCAGGTAGGGTTTTCCTACTTGAATCTTTGATTCAGTCTTAGTTAGGATTTACTTGTGATTGTGGATTGTTTCCTTCTTCTTATTCATGTTATTCATGCATGTTTGTGAATTGATTATGTTCCTTGCTTTTGGTTTGATTGTGAAGGTTTCAATCGGATGAAATTTTGATGATTCCTCTTCTAACTTGCTTCCCTATGCTTAGATCCTACCTGACCTAGGTTTAATCGATTATTGAACGGGTTTTGATTGAGGCTAATCAAGCTTTGATCCCGGATTTGATTTCAGCCCTCCTTTGTCTCTGTCCAGCTGAGTTCCATTAAGTTCTGGTGCAAATCCGTGAGTAATATCACGAAACCTTCATCGTAAAGGTTGTAGATCTCCGGATCTTCTTTCAACTGCAGTTGGACTGATAATTTTCGGATTTACATATGAATTTTGATGATTTTTCTACGGAACTGCTGCGAAACTGGATTTGTGAAATTAGTAAGATAATTAAGGAGAAATTAGACATCAATTAGGTCTAATTCTTGGAGGAAATGTTCCTCACATGGCAATCAATATCTGCGCAAGTTTAATTTAAGATTTGACGTCGTCTGGACGTCGATTTGGCAAGATTTCACGGATTCGAATTTAGGATTATTGTAGCAATATGAAAATGTGGAATTGGTGGATTTCGATGTTTTCCTTGTGTTTAATTTTTCGGGAATGATGAAGTTAATGCTCCTAATGATCTCTAGGATTAACATGTTCAAAGTGAGGATCTTTGTATACTTAATTACCTCAATTTCGGCCTAATTAGTTAGTTGCAAAACCCTCCTCTAATTGCTCCCTCGTTCCTAGCTTATGCTTATATGCTTTTTCCTCATCTTGTTAGCTTGCTATCTCACCTTAATGGGCAATTGATTGGTGATTTGACATGTAGAGACACCTAGGCCTAGTTGTTTGAATAGGCTCATGCATGTTGTATGCATTAGAAGCATTAAGGCTAGGCGGTAGGCGATGGATTCGATCGCCGATCCGGGGTTCTCGGGTAGCCTGGATCTAGCCCTAGGACCGGGGTTTGGGGTAGTTGAGGATTAGAACGTGATTGTCATCGAATGATCATAATTGATATCATTTGAGGTTATTGATATAGTCGACCATGTTGATATTATTGTATTTGAGGTGTAGAGGTCGGGTCGGGTCTCCAAGGCCAAGCGCTAAGGATGGTTGTCGATGTCCCTGACATTTGTGTCTCCGCGAGAGATGGTATGACTGGACAGGTGGTACCTTGACAGGAGCCCGCAGTCTTTGTTTCCTCTCATTTGTTCTTGGGTAAGGGTGGGACCTGGACAGGAGCCCTCGGGAATCGACGGGGTTATGGGGCCCCTTGGTATACCTTAGGCTTAGGCGGAGAACGACACAGTTGCAGTTTCCCTTCCTTTCTGTGCGACGTAGAGTAGAACCCTACTGGGCATTGTTGCTCGCCCTACTTGGGATGCATCGGCGATGCAGGTCGATGTAGTTCCTTCATTCATGTGTTCCTTTAGAAGATGACGCGGTATTTCGAGGTGATCGAGGACTTGGAGTGTCGAGGAGTTCTTTTACAGATAATTTACAGTTTTAATCAATGATGTACAAATTGATGTATAATTTGATGTATTCAAGAACAAAATTGTATGATTATTAATTCAGCTGTATCTGAGAAATATTGTAATATTCTTTGATATAAATGTTGAGGAATGTGAGGATGTTGAAATTGTCAAATTGTAAAATGTACAGGTTTCTTGTGTTGTAATTATAAAGGGGGTTTTGTCAAAATTTTTACTAAACTTGAGGATTAAATTATTTAAATTCATAGCAGTTATACATTTGTGCGCCAATTGATGATGTGAACAGGTTTAGGTGGTTCACGCCTCGATCTGGATGGGTTTTCTGGGTCAGGGCGTGACACCCAACCACAAAACAATGAGGGATACCAAGTCTGCCATGTTGATGCATCTCGAGACTGCTAAAGTGTTTACTCTGCTATTGGAGTAATTGGTTGTGACAGCCTGGGAGGCTGCGAATGGAATCACGGGGAGTGCTTGCTGACGGAGACTGTGGTTGAAGCTGAGCTCGCAGTGATCCTTAAAGGAATGGAGTGGTCAAAGGCGCAGCAAAGAGCCAAGATTGTCACTGAGTCTTATGCGAAGGATGTTGTCGACATTGTAAATGGTCATAGAGTTTGACCCGAAGGGTTGCATGAAATTGTTAGGTCGATTTGGTGACTTATGAATTCCTTCGAGTCGATATTAGTCTTATATATAACGAGGTCCTCTAATGTTAAGATGGACAAGGTTGCAAAGTGGTATAGAATTGAGTGCACCGGTTTTGACTGCGCGGCTTGAGGATGGGCTACATGTCCTTGCTCGGGTGCTATAAATAAAATTTCTTAGCCCTCGGGCTCATCTCTTAAAAAAAAAAAACTTGGGCGAGAAAGCGTGGCGTGAAAATATCAAACATGCCTTGCACAAGATAACAAATAAAGACTTTGATTTTAATGAAAATAAGTAAGTAATTTCATCTAACCCGTTTGGGTATCCCCAGAATATTATCTATAATTTAACAAAAACCCTATTTTTGTAACCTTGGATGATTTTTGGGAGGGACTTATGGGTATTTAAGTAAAATTTGATCGACTAATTTGCTAAAAGCCCCAATGTTAATCAAATCAGTGACGAAGACAATGATGTCATAAAAATGGGATCCACGACAAGTAATATTGAATTCATTGTGCATATGATAACCATTCGATATGCACATGAATCTATTATCTATATATAATATATTTTATCATTCTTTTCATAGACTTGCCGTTCCACACCTACCAGGCTACCAGAGAAGACCTCCCCGTATATAATAATGTAGAAGAGAAGACCATCGTTATTGTGGGTTAACGGATTTTCGGGTTAAAAAAGTTAAAATAATGAATGGGATTAGATCAAAATATTTTTTTAATAAAAAAATTAAAATGGGATACAATCCGGATGTAGTTAAATGGAGATAGGATAAGTGATATCCCATATTTTGGAATGGCCCACCTTAACCCACATTATCCTAATTTTACTAACCCCATTCTGTTTGGGAATAAAGTGGGGATAAGGTGGGTTATCCTCACCTTAACCCCAAACTAAACAAGGAAGGAATGGTTGGAGTCGTTCTACTTAGGGTGCGTTTGGTTGCTAGAGTCGTTGCAAAAAGTTCTTGAGATGCATGCATCATGTGGTACACACATCGAGCAGTAGATGCATTTGTTTGGTTTGTTTTTTGGATCAGCAGATGCACCCTGATCCTTTATATGTTTCTGTGTTCACATACTTTTAATGTTTACATAATGACGCAATAAAGTTACACACATACATATACACACACTCACATAATGACGCGATAAAGTTACACACATATATATTAATGTTCATATGACTTTATTGAATATATATGTGTCATAATATACTGACTTTATTGAGATTAAAATAATATTAACATAATTTTAATGTTCACATGATTTTATTGAATATATTTTAATATATTCACGGGATGTATAGGAGATGCACAACAGATGGGTGCATTGCATTTTGGACATTTCAAACGATGCACGATTTGCCTCAAAAATACATCGCACGATGCATGCATTAGTTGATGCATAGTGAACCAAACACATGATCACGATGAAGGGTGCATCACGCGGTGTGATGCACCCTGATTTATCCCAACCAAATGCACCCCTAAATCTAATGCAAGAGCTAAAGCATTATAGTGATTAGCGAGTGGTGGGACATAAGATATGAAACCTATCATAATGTCATATCTTAATCAGCATAATTGGTGAAATAATAGTTTGTCCACCTTTTAAAAGTTACTCATGTCCACCTTTTACTTGGATCGGATAATCATATATATATATATATATATATATATATATATATATATGTGTGTGTGTGTGTGTTTATTCTCTCTCCGGTGTCTTTTATAATGTTGACTGGATATGAGTATGTTTTTTTAATACGAGTTTGAATATTTTCTAATATGAAGCACTGTGCATTCTATCAGAGGGCTGAGGTTATCACTTTATGTTATGACGTGGGCAATCTAACGGTGAAGAGAGGGGTGCAGGAGTTTAATCTAACGGTAGAGAGAGGGGTGGGGGAGTTAGTGGGGAGAGAGAAAACTCAGTTATAATCGTATCAGATGGTATAGGAGGTAGGGGTGGCAATTCGGGTCATGACCCGCGAACCCTACCCGACCCGACCCGAATAAACGGGTTTGGGTTGGTGTTATTGGGTTCGGGTCATAAACGGGTCGACCCGTTTACGACCCGTGAATAAATGGGTCGGATCGCGTCTACCCACGGGTTAGGCGGGTCAACCCGTTTAATTTTAATGTCACTTAGACTTTTAGGGCTAATTTGAATCTGATCTGATCTCATCAAAGAAAATTAAAGCAAGCTGTAAGTATATTATTTAGGTTGGATGGTTTGGATGTAATTGAAACAAGTTGGAATTTTATTACTTATTAATTTTATTAATTAGTTGATAATTTGGTGCTTGATTGTTGTTAAACGGATCGACCCGCCCCAACCCGTTTAATAAACGGGTTAAACGGGTCGGGTCGGGTTGACCCGTTTATAAATGGGTCGAGTTCGGGTTGATAAACCTGACCCGTTTATTAAACAGGTCGGGTTCAGGTTTGGCCTTTGGGTCGAGATATCGGTGCTCGACCCGACCCGTGAACCCGAATTGCCACCCGTAAAAAGGGGCCCACTAGTTTTTTTTTAATATATTAAAGTATACAAGTGATTATAACCATATACGAGGGGTTACATTAGATGATCCAAA
>OY986966.1:16667894-16825113 GCA_963920575.1 Narthecium ossifragum
AGACGTTAGAGCCAAGTGCCTTACTACTGCCAAAACCTCCACCATCCTTGGTCCTTATGCGACAACAGATGCCATCATTGAGAAGCATAAGGAAGTAAGTTCTTACCCCTTCCTGCAGCCTTTGCCATTTACACACCCCCTTCACCTAGGGTGTATGACTATTTCACGTCCTATCCATTCATAACCACTTCATGATAATGATTTTGATGAGTGGCGTGAACGAGTGATGGACTCCTCTTTGAAGACCACTCTTACTGATCTTGGTCTTCTTCATTTTCTTGACCTCAGCGTCAAATGTTCCATTATTGACTCTTCTTCCTTTTTCACCGTGCTTTCTTTTTGGTCTTTCGATTACAATATTTTTGTTTTTTCAATCGGAAGTATGACCATCACTTTGATGGATCTTGCTTTTTTGACTGGTCTATCTCCTTTCGGAGAGACCATTTACGGTGCTATGCCAAGGTGAGATTCCTTAATGGACTCCTTTAAGGACGACGATTGCCGTCATTATAGTCACTTTTTGGTCACCCATAAGAAACAAGGCACTATTTCTTTCGACGAACAGGTTGCCTTTATCTATTACTAGCTTTGTAAATTCGTCTTGTGTGTTTCTTCTCAAAAACCCCTTCGTCGCTATATTGATCTCGCCGCTGAGATAGTTCGTGGGCGGCGAATGGCTTGGCCCCAGTTTATTCTTGCTTCCATCTATCGCGGTCTCCATGACGCGATTAAATATCTTATCACAGGCTATTCGTCGCAGGGATTTATGGGTTGCGGTCTCATGTGGATCGTGCAATTATGGATTCGTGCGTACTTCCATTTCTTTTACTCTTTCTCTTACATTAGCACTTCTGCCTTTTCTTTGGGCCATTTTTATCATTTGGCCTCTCCAAAAGAGTCCTCTTTCAAGGATTCTTTTGACTACATTCACTGTTTATATGAGTAGGAAAATTTCTTTCCTTTCAATAAGAATCTTGCCCCTATCTTTCTAAAACATTTTCTTAATTTCTCTGATCCAGAGAAAATATGGGGTAAAGATTTGAAGTCATTGTGGGGCCATTTTCTAGTTGGCCGTGACCTTAACTATGAGTTCCCATATCTCAATCCCGGTAATAAATGTGGTGTGGAACTCTACTCTCCTTATTTTGCTTCCCGTCAGTTTGGATTAGTCCAAGCATGGCCTATCCCTCTCCTTCAGTTTAAACCATTTTTCATAGGATCGCTATATCATCAGCTCCTCTGTTAACTTCGTTCACGTTAATGTTCGCGCTGGCGTCTTACTGGAGTGATTCAGTATGATACCATTTAGTTCAGCGATCACTGACCATTCTCTCTTCCTCAAGCATTATGGGGAAAAGTGCAACACCATTTTCTTTCACCATGCCCAAGCCTGCGAAGAAAAAGACCCTCGAAGAAGGTGGCACTTCAGTCATAGAAGAAGAAGAAACATGAGATACTCCCCCTCTATAGAAAAGAAGATATAGAGGTAGTTCTCACATCCACTCATACCCCTTTTTCGCACTTGTATTCCTTGAGGATTAATCATCTACTCTCAATTTAGGTCCTTCGAAGCCGAAATCCCCCAAGAGGAGGAAGATTGAAGCGGCAACATCGGGGGTTGACACGAAGGATGTTCCTTCTTCCTCTCAACAAGGACTGGGTGTGTTCCCCGAGCACACTCTCCCCCCAACGGGTGCTATGACAATCTCTTTGGCTGACCGTCATGCATCCACTCTTTCAACTCCTCATAAATCCCCAACTTCGCTCATGCATCGCCTCAAACAGCACAAGAAGTGGCTTCTCCTTCCCGCGAAGATGAGCCAGTAATCAGTGCAGTAGTCTTATCATCATCTCCTCCTAGAGAGGTTGAAGCTCTAAGAGGGGGGGTTTATCTTAGGCTTTATACGTTAAAATCAATCAAGGAAATCAAAATAGGAGGAGTCTAAGTAAACCATATGCTTGCTAAAGATAAGAGCAGATAATAAACATTTAAACAAGGGATATGAGATGAGAGTTAGAGAGATTGCACCAGATTTATAGTGATTCGACAAACCTTGCCTACGTCCACTTCACTCAAGGTCCTCCTTGAGGTTCCACTACTTGCAATACCTCTTACAAGTTGTTCACCAAGCTTCCGGATGCTTGGCAACCTATCCACCAAGCTTACGGGTGTTTAGCAACCTTACAATCACTCTAATATCTCTCTAAGATATTTCTCTCAAAGTCTACTTCACACTTGAAGTAGTTTTACAAAGGTTTAGCTCACTAATAAGAGATAGAAACTTGTTAGAATATGATTACAATAATTCTTTAGCTCCCTCTAAGTCCTAGCCAAGTTTGCTACAACTCCCCTTTTATAGCTGAGCTTCAAATCCCTCCAAATAGCCTCCCAACGGCTAGTTTCTGTTCCTGCAACGGCTCTTTAACGGCTCTTTTCTGGGCTCACGGTCGACCGTCGCATCGTCCGTGACATCGTCCGCCAGGCTTTCCTTGAGCCATGGGCAATCCACCTATCGACCGTAAAGCCTCACGGTCGATCGTCCCATCGACCGTGACATCGTCCGTCAGGCTATGTTGCAAAAACCGCTTCCCAGGGTCAATGCATCGATCGACCGTCGCTCCTTTGAGCCAAGTCATATTGGCCACGGTCGATCGGTCCATCGACCGTCAGCCTATTTTCCCAAGAACAACTTCCGCGGTCGATCCACGCATCAACCGCCATTCCCCACGGTCGATCCATGCATCGTCCGTCGTATCGACCGTCAGTACAAAAACTCATTAAATATGATTTTAATGCTTTCCAAATTAAAGGATAATAATATTAAATTATTATTTTATCATCAAACATATATTGACATCATCAAAACAATATCTGGGCTAACAATCTCCCTCTTTTTGATGATGACAACCTTTTAAATTGTGATGATAAAACCTTGAAAGCTCCCTCTTAATTATGCATCCATTTAACTCATAGAATATGTTCTAAAATGAATTTCACTGATGCATGCAAGTTATATGTCACTAAATAGATATATCAGGCTTGATTATAGGTCAAAAGATATGAAAGTACAAAATATGACATATGTACCTCTTTGTATAAAAAAATGAGACATGATATTTGAGCATGAATTATATTCTCATGAAATCTCCAGTAAATCCTTTAAACATCAAACGGTTTCAAGTATGTAGAATATAAGCTTTTAAGAGCTTTCAAAAACTGATATCACAATATTTCTCCCTCTTTGACATCGTCAAAAAGATTTGGTAGAGGGGGGAGAAGAATCAAGTTAAAACAGCAAAAAAACATTTCTTAAGAGAACCAATAGAAAGTTTTAAAATCATCTCAAAATAATATACAAAATGAAGATTTACAATCAAAACGGTCATTTGTAAAAAAAAAGTAATCAATTCTTCACAAAAAAAACTTTCTTAAACCATTTTTAAACATGAAATTACTTTAAATGAAAAATGGAGTAAGAAGATGTAATGGAGGAGACATATATCGAAAATTAAGACATACCTCCATTACCTTTAAGCCAAATTGTTATCCTCCTTTAAATACCTTGCGCCTCCATTTGTCAATTTTATTTTCTTTTACTCCGAAGGCAGTTAAACAAATATTTGCAGTTTCTTCTTCTTCTTCTTATTCTTCTTCGGAGGTGGAGCTCAAGTCACTTTCTTCTTTGACCTTCTTCTTCTTCTTTGAAAATTTCTTGAGCTTTGGACAATCCGACATGTAATGTCCAGGCTTCCTACACTCATAACAAATAATTTTATTTAAGTAAGAAAAGGAGTTTCCCTTTTCACCTTTGGGATTTTTCTTTCCTTGATTCTTGATGATTCGTTGGATTCTTCTTGTGATCTTTTGCATCTCTTCATCATCATCTTCATCGCTTGAGTCGGATGAATCCTTGTATGTTGACTTGAAAGCAATGGTTTTCTTTTTCTTTCTTTCTCCATCATTGCTCCTCTCCATCTTCATCTCATATGTCATGAGAGAACCCATTAGCTCATCAAGGGACAGCTTAGTTAAATCTTTAGCTTCTTCGATTGCTATCACTTTCGAATCCCATGTCTTAGGTAGGCACCTAAGGATCTTTCTTACCATCTCATCATTAGAATAGCTTTTACCAAGAGAACCAAGAACATTAATAATATCGGTAAAGCGAGTAAACATCTCATTTATATTCTCATCATCCTTCATAGAGAATAGCTCATAATCATTAACAAGCATGCTAATCTTAGACTCCTTAACTCGGCTTGTTCCCTCATAGGTAAGTTCAAGTTTTTCTCATATCTCCTTAGCCGTTTTACATGCAGAAATTCTATTGAATTCATCAGGGCTAAGGGCACAAAATAGAAAGTTTTTAGCCGTGGCATTTACTTGAAGTTTCCTAAAAATCAGCAGGAGTATATTCATTAATAGCTTTTGGAACTTCTTTTCCCTCAATGTTTTTTAAAGGGATAGAATCTCCATCTTCTATTATCAACCATGCATCATAGTCCATGGATTGAATGAAAATTTCCATTTTGGTTTTCCAATAGGTGTAATTTATTCCATTAAAGTAGGGTGGCCTATTGGTAGATTGTCCCTCTATGATTTCCATCTTGATTTAAGATCCTCCAAGGGCTGTTACACCACAAAAATAGATACCTAGCACTGATACCAATTGAAGCTCTAAGAGGGGGGGGGGGTTTATCTTAGGCTTTATACGTTAAAATCAATCAAGGAAATCAAAATAGGAGGAGTCTAAATAAACCATATGCATGTTAAAGATAAGAGCAGATAATAAACATTTAAACAAGGGATATGAGATGAGAGTTAGAGAGATTGCACCAGATTTATAGTGGTTCGACAAACCTTGCCTATGTCCACTTCACTCAAGGTCCTCCTTGAGGTTCCACTACTTGCAATACCTCTTACAAGTTGTTCACCAAGCTTCCGGGTACTTGGCAACCTATCCACCAAGCTTACGGGTGTTTGACAACCTTACAATCACTCTAATATCTCTCTAAGATATTTCTCTCAAAGTCTACTTCACACTTGAAGTAGTTTTACAAAGGTTTAGCTCACTAATAAGATATAGAAACTTGCTAGAATATGATTACAATAATCCCTTAGCTCCCTCTAAGTCCCAGCCAAGTTTGCTACAACTTCCCTTTTATAGCTGAGCTTCAAAGCCCTCCAAATAGCCTCCCAACGACTAGTTTCTGCTCCTACAACGACTCTTTAACGGCTCTTTTCTGGGCTCACGATCGATCATCGCATCGTCCGTGATATCGTCCGCCAGGCTTTCCTTGAGCCACGGTCGATCCACCTATCGACCGTAAAGCCTCACGGTCGATCGTCCCATCGACAGTGACATCGTCCGTCAGGCTCTGTTGCAAAAACCGCTTCCCAGGGTCGATGCACCGATCGACCGTCGCTCCTTTGAACCAAGTCACATAGGCTACGGTCGATCGGTCCATCGACCGTCACATGGACCGTCAGCCTATTTTTCCAAGAATAACTTCCACTGTCGATCCACGCATCAACCGCCATTCCCCACGGTCGATCCATGCATCGTCCGTCGTATCGACCGTCAGTACAAAAACTCATTAAATATGATTTTAATGCTTTCCAAATTAAAGGATAATAATATTAAATCATTGTTTTATCATCAAACATATATTGACATCATCAAAACAATATATGGGCTAACAGAGGTATCTATTCTTATCTTTATTTTGTTCTTTCTACATTTTGATGTATCAACTGACATACACTCCTTTTGATCTTTTATTTAGTGACACCAATGGAGGAATTCGGGGCACGGGTTGAGGAGTCTACGATTGCTTCCTCTTCAAAAACTTTAACAGCCGATCGTGGTAAGGGTGTTGAAGAAGCCTCTCTAGAAGCCCGTGATGATGGCCTGCACCTACAAAATGTAGCCCGGGTAGGAGTTAGCACTAAGCTCAGTAGGGTTTCACATTACGACACACAAAGTTGAGGGAATACAACAGTGTCGCCCCTAAGCTAGGCCTAGGTGTTCTACGGGGTCCCATAACCCCACCAGTGTGTCTAGGTATTCAACCATGGTCACCCTAACGAATTGGGCCCATCCCGGAAACACCTAGTACAGCAAGACGAAGACACTGCTGGGAAGGACAAGTCTCTGCCAGGCAGGCACACCCTCTGCCGAAAGATGAAACCACGACACTGATTGCACCCTAAGCACCTGGCTCGAGGCCAACAAGACCTTTAAATCATCAATCAACATGTATTCAAGTTATCTAAGCCTATCATCGATATCGACTGAATACTACCATCCAACCCGGACCTTGCTACCCGCCACTGTCACGCCCCGACCCGCGTAGGCCCAACCGGGCCGGGCGACGCGAACCGGAACCTAACCTACTGCGGAAATTTTGGCGAGGTTTCCCTCTAATCGTAGTGGTTACCCTAACAAGTCATAATCATCCTGTATTAAGTACAATTACAAATCTCGAACAACGGAACTGAAAATAGATATAAACCTCAAAACAGGGAAAATATACATTTATCACTCCCGTAGGAGACTATCTAATACAAAAGGGGTAAAATAGATATGATCGCCTCCTCTCAAGCACCGCCAGACGCCGCCACGTCACCAAACACCTGCCCGGTAGGGGCGACCGAAGAAGAGCTCACGCCAGCACCTGCAAAACGCAGCCCAGGTAGGAGTGAGCACTAAGCTCAGCAGGGACACTACACTACGACACTCACAAGGAAGGGAACACAACAGCGTCGCCCCCAAGCAAAGCCTAGGTGTATCACAGGGGTCCTATAACCCCACCGGATGCCCCTGAGAGCTCCAGTCATCGTCTTCCAACGAACTGGTCACACACTGGGTCACACTCAGTAAAGCAGGAAACGGCACTGCCAACACACAACAGGAACGTGGGCACTGTTGACGGATAACACCGCTGGCGTGGTCACACCTGCCACCCATGGGTCCGAAACAGGACTGGGCACCGGCTACACTTCGACTTGGCTCGAGGCCGACACGACCTCTAATCATCAAGCAACATCAGTATTCAAGTCCAACTAACCCTATCATCGAAAACGACTGAATACTACAAATCGAGTCCTGGACCATCTACCCGCAACGGTCCTAAGAGATAGATCCGGGCTACCCGGAAGCCCCGGATCGGCAACGCCCTAAACAGATGCAACTAGTGCACAACACAATGCATGCTATGAACATGCGCAGAAAAGATACATGTAAGCATGCAGTAGGATGAGATGATATAAATACAAGGTCTGGGCACGGCACCCTGCCGGCCCGGGGTGGTGAGCATTTATTTAAGGTCTAGGGATTGCTGCAGTGGTACCACCACCAACTGCCAGCAGTCCACCACAACACCTGCACCGGGAAACAACCCCGCAAACAACAGCTTACAAATATAGCAGGTGAAAGCCCTCGGCGCACGCCGGCATGCAAGGCTATGGAAAGCTGTAGGGCTACCCGCCCGTTTATTCTACACAATCCCAGGAGTCATCACTCCCCTGGTTCACCACTGCCCTATTATAGGGCTAACATGCTTAATCGTATATACAAGGTATAAAGCGATAAGTAAAACCCGCATACCAAGCCCCGCGGGCAAAAGCCATGAAAACCCTCTCTGCTACTAAAGGATCGATCCTCGCCAAGGGAAGGATCGATCATTTATGTAACAGTGAGCTTCCCTCGTTGTCGAGGCATGGAAGATCGATCCTTCCTCCAAGGAAGATCGATCTTTCTTGAGACAGAAGGCACCCTTCGCGTCGCACCAAGAATGATCGATCCTTCCTCCCAGGAAGATCGATCTTCTTCGCGACGAAGGGTAACCATGCCACCCAAGAACCAGGATCGATCTTTTCCAAGCAAAAGATCGATCCTTCATCGTGCATGGCATGACCGACCCAGAAGGATCGATCCTTTCTCAAGAAGGATCAATCCTGATGGGTTCTCCGGCGTGCTTTCGGCGAGGAATACCACCGGAAGACACATCCAAACGTCACGAAACTCTGGGATCTGGTAGATCAAGATCCCACGAGTCCAAAACCGGTAAAATCACTGAAAACCAACAACTATATAAACAGATCTAAGCAAAAGAAGACAAAACAAACCGGAAAACTCAAAACCCCGAAGAGAGATGTCGGTAGGATCCCTACCGGAGCAAGAGCAGCTTAGATCCAAGCAGCTAGGCCTTGGATCGTCCTCAAACGCCTTCAAAAATCCCAAGATCTGAGCTCAAATCGCCGGATTTCAAAAGGGATTCAAGGAAGAAGCTTCGTCTGCTTTATAGGCAAACGAACCGACTTATGAATGCGATCCTTCATGACGATCTCACTTGACTTTCTGGCACGAAGAGGATCGATCTCTTAGCCTCAGAGGATCGATCCTTTTTGTGCTGAAAGCTAAACTTAGGCAAGAACTCAAGCCTAAGTCCGGATTTTTCGATCCCGGGTCCCACTAACTATTCTAAGCAAACATTTCCACAAACATGGTCAGTGTGTGTACAAGCGCGAGTGTGGAACTAGCTGACAAGGTGCAATTTACCAAATTGCCCTTGTGGCCCACAGCAAGCCACAGGAGGAGAGGGACGGGTCCTCACATCCTATTACCCTTAAAGGAAATCTCGTCCCGAGATTCGATAAAGGTAGGGCTCGGAACAACAGGAAAAGCTACACTAGTAGACGGGACAAAAGGTACCTCGAGACGGAAACAAGTGTGGATACTCCTGCCGCATGCGCGCCTCGTGCTCCCAGGTCATCTCCTCGACTCCTCTGTGCCTCCACAGTACCTTGACCAAGGGAATGGTCTTGCCCCGCAAGACCTGATCCCTCTGGTCAAGTACGCAAACTGGCTGCTCAACAAACGTCGCGTCTGCCTCAAGCTCGATGTCATCCACTCTGACGACATGGGACGGGTCTGGGTGATACTTCCTCAGCATCGACACGTGGAAAGTCGGGTGCACAGCTGACATGTTCTGAGGAAGACCAAGGCGGTAAGCTACCTCGCCGACCCTCTCTAGGATCTCAAACGGCCCGACGAACCTCGGGGCTAACTTACCCCCGCTGCCGAACCTGACAGACCCTCTGTACGGTGCTGCCCGCAGGAACACACTGTCGCCAACTGCGAACTCAAGCGGTCGTCGCCTCCGATCTGCATAGCTCTTCTGCCGACTCTGAGCCGTCAGAAGCCTCTGCCTGATCTGTACTAACCTCTTTGACGACCTCCTGACGATGTTTGGACCGGTGAGTGAAGCCTCTCCAACCTCTGTCCAGCAAACTGGGGAACGACACGGCCTACCGTACAACGCCTCGAAAGGTGCTACTCCAAGACTGGACTGGTAGTTGTTGTTGTAGGCGAACTCCACCAAGGGAACGTGCTCCTCCTAGCTGCCTCCTGCGTCGAGGACACATGCTCGCAACATGTCCTCCAATATCTGGATCGTCCGCTCTGACTGCCCGTCGGTCTGCGGATGGAACGCCGTACTGAACGTCAGGAGTGTGCCGACAGCCTCCTGAAAGCCTCGCCAGATCCTGCTAGTGAACCTGGGGTCTCGATCTGACACGATAGACACTGGTACCCCGTGTAGTCTGACTACCTCTCGGACGTACAAACCGGCTAACCTGTCTGACGTGTCTGTCACCCGCATAGGCAGGAAGTGCGCCGATTTGGTCAATCGATCAACGATGACCCAAATCGCATCATTCCCCCTAGGGGATCTCGGTAGCCCGGTCACGAAGTCCATCGTGATGTGCTCCCACTTCCACTTAGCTAGTGGAAGCGGCTGAAGTAACCCCGGAGTCCGCTGGTGCTCTGCCTTGACCTTCTGACAGGTAAGGCAGCGCCATACGAACTCCGTCACTGCCCTCTTTCTCCCGCGCCACCAGAACTGTCGCCGAAGATCCTGGTACATCTTGGTGCCGCCGGGATGAACTGCAAAACGAGAGTGGTGGAACTCTCGTAGGACGTCGTCTCGAAGAACTGGATCTGCTGGAACTGCTACTCTGCCTTGGAACCGTAGTCCTCCGTCTGGCGATACTGTCCAGTCTCCGTCTGCGCCCTACGTGCCCGCTGCTGTGCATAACTCCTCGAGCTCTGGGTCACTGTGCTGTGCCTCCAACACTTTGGCTAGAACTGCTGGCATACTCTGCACTGCGTAGAGGAAGCTGCTGGATCCCCGATCCTCAAACTCGAGCCCCAACTGGCCCGCCGTCTCTAGAGCCTGCCACTGCCGCACTGACAACCCTGCAACTGCTACTCTGGTGTCTCTCATCTTTCTGCTCAGCTCGTCTGCTACGACGTTTGCCTTACCAGGATGGTAATGCAACGCAGAGTCGTAGTCCTCCAGTAGCTCCATTTAGCGTCGTTGTAGATACTGTAACCAACACCTCGCTCGGGGACGATCAGCACCGGTGCACTGGTCAACCTGGTCCTCAGCTGTACGAAGGCTCGCTCACTAGCATCATCCCACACGAACGGGACGGCAACTCTGGAGAAGTCCCGCACGAACAGCCTGTAGTAACCCGCCAGGCCTAAGAAGCTACGGACCTCGAACACTGTCCTCGGTCTCTGCCACTGTACCACTGCCTCGACCTTGGCAGGGTCAACTGAGATCCCTGCTGCCGACACCACGTGGCCAAGGAACCCCACCTGAGTAAGCCAGAAATCGCACTTGGAGGCCTTGGCAAAGAGCCGATGCCTCCGAAGTAGATGCAACACTGTCGCCAAGTGCCGCTCGTGCTCCGTCTCTGACCAGGAGTAGATGAGGTTGTCGTCGACGAAAACCACCACGAACTCATTTAGGAAAGGCCAGAAGATCCTCTGCATGAGATCCATGAACGCTGCTGGTGTGTTCGTCAGCCCAAACGGCATCACCACGAACTCGTACAGGCCGTACCGAGTTCGGAATGCCGTCTTCGGGATGTCGCAATCCCGAACCCTCAACTGGTGGTAGCCGGTGCGTAGGTCGATCTTCGAGAACACTGAAGATCCTCGAAGCTGGTCAAACAGGTCGTCGATCCGCGGCATCGAATACCTGTTCTTCACTGTCACCCTGTTGAGCCACCTGTAGTCTATGCAAAGTCGAAGGGTACCATCCTTCTTCTTTGCGAACAACACTGGCGCCCCCCAGGGAGACATGTTGGGACGGATGAAGCCTTTGCTGATCAGCTCATCTAACTGGGTCCTCAGCTCACTCTACTCTGCTGGTACCATCCTGAAAGTCGGAAGAGAGATCGGTGCGGTACCTGGTGCTAGGTCGATCTCGAAGTCGACCTCTCTGGACGGTGGAAGCCCTGACAACACCTCGGGGAACACGTCTGCAAAGTCGCACACGATCCTCGGAAAACTGCACTGCTGCTGCACTCCATCAGAACCGGACAGGGACAGGCTGGCTAACAAGGCTGACAGCTCGCTGCCACGCCTTCCCACACCACAAGCAAAGGAATCGGTGGAGAACCGATCCCCCAACAACACGAACCGTGTCCGGTCGGGTGTCCAAGCAACCACCCTCCGGCGACCACAGTCGATGACGGCCCGGTATGCTGCCAACCAGTCCATACCGAGTATCACGTCGAAGCCGGTCATGTCTAGCACCCGCAGGTCTAGACAGACCCGGAGGCCTCCAACCTCCAAGGAACAAGATCGGCAGACCCGGTCCACCCTGACCGTCCCGCCGATCGGTGAGTCTACAGACTGTGCCACCCCTAGCTGACTCGTCTCTAATCCTAGCGATGGCACGCACATGCTAGCAATGTAAGAATGAGACGCCCCAGAATCTATCAGCACATCTACCAAAGAACTAGAAAGCTAAAAGATACCTCTGAGGACGGAAGGCTCTGCCGCTGCCTGCTGATACTGCTGCGGCTGCTGGTACTACTAGTACTGGTGTGGCGACTGGAGAAGCTGAACGATGTCCGGCTGCTCCCGCATCGGAAAAGCAAACACACGCCCCCGCTGGCCGCCTCCACCCCTGGAGTGGCCCGGTCCAGCCCCTGACCCGCTCTCGCCACTGCTCCCCTGCCAAGCACTGGACCTCCGCCTCGACTCCCCTGCGGCACAGCGCCCCGCGCTCCTCGCAAGTGGCAGTCCCTGCGGTAGTATCCCAGCTGCCCGCACGAGAAGCACATGACTGACGCGCTATCAGGCTGCTGACCCTGGCCTCCCCCTGACGGAGCCTGCCTAGACGGCCCGGCCGTCAGGAGAAATTGGCCTGGCAGACTCGGCAACTGTGCCTGGAACTGCTGCGAGTGCTGCGACCGCTGCTGAAAGCGTCGCTGACGCCGCTGGTTCCCTCTGCCAAATCCCCCTCTGAACTGGGGTCTCTGCGGTGTGCTGGTAGAGAATGCCGGCGGAACTGCCCGGCACCTCTCGTCTCGCAACTGCGCCCCTACTGCCAAGACGCAGTCCGAAACTGCTAAGTACGCCTGGAAGCGGTAAGAACTGGTCCGTCGCCTGATCCCTGATCGAAGCCTCTGCTCAAACTGACAAGCACTGGCCACTGAATCTGCTGCTATTGCCCCCGCGAAACGGACCAAAAGAGTGAACCGGGTGGCATACTGCTGAAACTCCAGCAAGACCACCACTACGGTCCCCGCGTCGACTGGAGCGAGAACCCCCTCCTCGACAAGATGGGTCTCCTCCCGTGCGACCGAAACCGTCGCTGGTGATGGCTCAGTCCGTCTAGCTCTGACCTCCCTGACAGGTGCTACCCTGTCTGGTCGGGCGGGTCGACCAAGTCATGCCCCACCCCGACCATCAACCGAAGGTCGGCCTCGAGCTCCCGACATCTGCGCAATCACCAACAACAAACGAGCGTCCACTCGTTCGAACCCAAGACAAAGAAGCACAACATAAAGCGGAAAAGCATAACACATCAAAATGAGCATACACGGATGTTCTAGACATAGAACTAACCCATCCCACGCTCAATCTCAACCGAATCCTGATCCTAAACCCTGGGATCTACAACCTATGCTCTGATACCAAGTTGTCGCGCCCCGGCCCGCGTAAGCCCAACCGGGCCGGGCGACGCGAACCGGAACCTAACCTACTGCGAAAATTTTGGCGAGGTTTCCCTCTAATCGTAGTGGTTACCCTAACAACTCATAATCATCCTGTATTAAGTACAATTACAAATCTCGAACAACGGAACTGAAAATAGATATAAACCTCAAAACGGGGAAAATATACATTTATCACTCCCGTAGGAGACTATCTAATACAAAAGGGGTAAAACAGATATGATCGCATCCTCTCAAGCACCGCCAGACGCCGCCACGTCACCAAACACCTGCCCGGTAGGGGCGACCGAAGAAGAGCTCACGCCAGCACCTGCAAAACGCAGCCCAGGTAGGAGTGAGCACTAAGCTCAGCAGGGACACTACACTACGACACTCACAAGGAAGGGAACACAACAGCGTCGCCCCCAAGCAAAGCCTAGGTGTATCACAGGGGTCCTATAACCCCACCGGATGCCCCTGAGAGCTCCAGTCATCGTCTTCCAACGAACTGGTCACACACTGGGTCACACTCAGTAAAGCAGGAAACGGCACTGCCAACACACAACAGGAACGTGGGCACTGTTGACGGATAACACCGCTGGCGTGGTCACACCTGCCACCCATGGGTCCGAAACAGGACTGGGCACCGGCTACACTTCGACTTGGCTCGAGGCCGACACGACCTCTAATCATCAAGCAACATCAGTATTCAAGTCCAACTAACCCTATCATCGAAAACGACTGAATACTACAAATCGAGTCCTGGACCATCTACCCGCAACGGTCCTAAGAGATAGATCCGGGCTACCCGGAAGCCCCGGATCGGCAACGCCCTAAACAGATGCAACTAGTGCACAACACAATGCATGCTATGAACATGCGCAGAAAAGATACATGTAAGCATGCAGCAGGATGTGATGATATAAATACAAGGTCTGGGCACGGCACCCTGCCGGCCCGGGATGGTGAGCATTTATTTAAGGTCTAGGGACTGCTACAGTGGTACCACCACCAACTGTCAGCAGTCCACCACAACACCTGCACCGGGAAACAACCCCGCAAACAACAGCTTACAGATATAGCAGGTGAAAGCCCTCGGCGCACGCCGGCATGCAAGGCTATGGAAAGCTGTAGGGCTACCCGCCCGTTTATTCTACACAATCCTAGGAGTCATCACTCCCTTGGTTCACCGCTGCCCTATTATAGGGCTAACATGCTTAATCGTATATACAAGGTATAAAGCGATAAGTAAAACCCGCATACCAAGCCTCGCGGGCAAAAGCCAGGAAATCCCTCTCTGCTACTAAAGGATCGATCCTCGCCAAGGGAAGGATCGATCATTTATGTAACAGTGAGCTTCCCTCGCTGTCGAGGCAAGGAAGATCGATCTTCCTGAGAGGAAGATCGATCTTTCTTGAGACAGAGGGCACCCTTCACGTCGCACCAAGAATGATCGATCCTTCCTCCCAGGAAGATCGATCTTCTTCGCGACGAAGGGTAACCATGCCACCCAAGAACCATGATCGATCTTTTCCAAGCAAAAGATCGATCCTTCATCGTGCGTGGCATGACCGACTCAGAAGGATCGATCCTTCCTCAAGAAGGATCAATCCCGATGGGTTCTCCGGCGTGCTTTCGGCGAGGAATACCGCCGGAAGACACATTCAAACGTCACGAAACTCTGGGATCTGGTAGATCAAGATCCCACGAGTCCAAAACCGGTAAAATCACTGAAAACCAACAACTATATAAACAGATCTAAGCAAAAGAAGACAAAACAAACCGGAAAACTCAAAACCCCGAAGAGAGATGTCGGTAGGATCCCTACCGGAGCAAGAGCAGCTTAGATCCAAGCAGCTAGGCCTTGGATCGTCCTCAAACGCCTTCAAAAATTCCAAGATCTGAGCTCAAATCGCCGGATTTCAAAAGGGATTCAAGGAAGAAGCTTCGTCTGCTTTATAGGCAAACGAACCGACTTATGAATGATCGATCCTTCCCCGAGGAAGGATCGATCCTTCATGACGATCTCACTTGACTTTCTGGCACGAAGAGGATCGATCTCTTAGCCTCAGAGGATCGATCCTTTTTGTGCTGAAAGCTAAACTTAGGCAAGAACTCAAGCCTAAGTCCGGATCTTTCGATCCCGGGTCCCACTAACTATTCTAAGCAAACATTTCCACAAACATGGTTAGTGTGTGTACAAGCGCGAGTGTGGAACTAGCCGACAAGGTGCAATTTACCAAATTGCCCTTGTGGCCCACAACAAGCCACAGGAGGAGAGGGACGGGTCCTCACAGCCACGGTCCTAGAGCTAAATTCGAGCTATCCGAAAGCCTTGGATCGACGATCAACCCATCGCCCACGCCCTATCCTTATGCATCTAATGCACAAACAGAATGCATGCCATGATCAAGCCCGGGTAAGAAGTAAGCATGCAACTGTATGATAAAATAACACACAAGTCCAACTGGATCGCTGCAGCTATACTACCGACCGCTGCTAGCCAATCCACAGCGGGTCCTGGCATTATGACGGTACCGCGACTGTCAATCATGGACCCCTGCAACGGGCAGTAACCCCAAAAACTCAGATGAACATATAATACAATATTATAAGTTTAGAATATATAATATTATATAAACCTCAAATTCCCTAATTAGGGGCTAACCAACCTCATCGATCCGACGTCCAAACGACTTCGGATTCGATATCCTACTTAGAAACTCATAGATAAACAAGCTGGGATCAACATATCCAAAACCGGGAAACATCTGACGGCTCGATTACCGGAAAAACACTAATCAAAACCATTAATCTCACTAATTACCACTAATTGCCACAACGCAGCCCATCCGTAAGAAATTCATGACAATTCATAGGAAACTCAAACAATTATGAAACCTATTGGGTCGGAGAGTAGACTCAAAGATCTAGAACTCTCATGTTTATCATAAATCACGATCATACATGTACAGACCGAAAAACATGTCGTAAGCCGGATGTTCTTCAAGAACAGAGAAACCGGAAAATATGAGTTTCAACATATTAAAATCCTAATAAAAACTCAATTAAATCATATGAAACTTAAAACAGTAACTAAGCTAAGCAAGAGGCACACAGTAACACCAATAACACATAGATCTACCGGCTAGATCAAGAGAAAAGCCCTAAACAAACTCAAGTCGGTAGAAACCTACCGGACACATAAACCTTGGCTGAATCCCCGTTATACGAGCACCAAACCGGCTTCAAACCAAGCCAAGGATCTTCCTCTCGCATCCACGAATCCAACGAGCCCTCAAGCACTCAAAAAGATGGGCGGAGGAGGGAGAACGAAGGGGAAGAAGAAGAGAAACAAACCAGAAAAACAGGGGAGGTCTCGGGCTATTTATAGGCTCGAGTTTGATCGGTCGGACTGGGCCAGGTTAAGTCGGTTCGCGTCCTTATCCGGACACATCGGCTGCGCCGACCACCGACACAGGTCCTATCGGTCGCTCCCAGCTGCCCTAAAAACATGCTTCTCCGCGCCCGAGCTTGGATCCTTCGATCTCAAGCCCGCCTAGGGTTCTAGCAAACACATAAATCAAACATAGGGGTTGTGTGTGCACCACGCGGGTGTGAAACAAACCGACAAGACGTAATTTATCAAATTGCCCTTGCGGTCCACAACGAGCCACAGGCCCGTCGACCCAGGAGTAGAGGGACATGCAAGTCCTCACACTAATCGTTTAAGTTTCTTGAATTATCTCGACTGTTTAGATAACTGAAAAAATGGTTCCTATCTTAAGGTTGATCGAGTTCTGGTCGAGATTCTTCATGGTTGCAAGAGTTTCATGCGTTATTGTTCCCGCAAAACTCAACCCATGGTGATTTTCTTTATTTTTGTCTTGGAATCCACAGTTCTTTGTTTTGAAAAGCTATATATGTTCAGGCCTTGGTTCATGTCTCTGTCATTAGATTTCAAAGCAATCAAGAGGTTAGCTGCCAGATTGCTATGACTATTTTTCTCCATGGTTTTTTAAGTATGTAAAGTTTAACAAAGAATGAGAAGACACTTCATATCTGAAATACTTCTGTTAATGCACACAAAAATATTAGTGACTAATCTTCTCAATAATACATCAGAAGCTGGCCCAATGTTTGTATTATTTCCATGAACGCAGTGGATGGAAGGTTTTAATTAGCTGATGAGTGCGTTAACGCCACTGCTACGATCGCTGGTAAGACATTCTTTCTCTGTTCGGCAAAAAAACTTTTTTCCTTTGTCCATCTTGGGAACTAAAGTTGATGATTTGTACACGTGCTCTCAGACCCCGCTCAAAATCACGAAATAGAAATTTCCATGCACAGACAGTGAACAAAATTAATCTTTATTCTTTATAAATCCAAAATAAGCCAAATTTATGTAAAAGAAAAGTAAGCAAATGAATCTAAACAAGAGTCCAATCTAATAGAAAAGAAAGAGAACATAATATATATAACCTAATAAGACACCATATATATCGCCTCCCCCGATCATGGTCATTATCATCGGGCAGCCAGGGTTGGGGATGGGGCGCGAGATATCCTCAACTCAATCGAGCTATATGGCCCGTTGGGATGGTCTTTGATGAAGATGTTGCAGCAGCCAAAATCCGAAAGGGCGTTGTGAACGGTGCCGGTGAAGGTGCCTCGGAAACGATACTCACCATCGCCGTCGCAATGGATCAAGCGGAATCGCCCACGTTGAAAGCCGCCGCCATCGTAACTAATCCAGACATCCGCAAAGGCATCTTCTGCAGGGCGAGAAAGTGTGTCGAGAAAGTCGAGAGCCCGAAAAATCCGGTCGAGCATGAAATTAACCCGAAGGATGATTTTAGAATCATCATGGCCGGAATGTTGAACTGAAACCATGTGGAAGCTAGGAGTGCCAGATAGGAAGAAGGCCCCTTGGCTGGAAGGATCTTGGTTGATGAGCAAATAACCCACGTAGCCTGTGACGTATGTGTAAGTGCTGACGATGACGCGGTCTTGCACAGAGATCGACAGATTTCGGGAGGGCATACGGATGGAAATACGGATATTAGAAGGTGGAGGAATGGAATAATCGAGAAGATCGTCTTCCATCGAACTTGTTTTTTTTTTGTTCGAGAGAGATACTAGAAAGCAGATTTAGGTAGCTACGGGAGAAGATACAACCCTAGAGATGTGTATAATATATATCTTTATGGTAGGGATACGTTCCGCAATATCCCAGTCGTACATCTAGTCCGGATAGCATTAGGACCTAGGAGTCCTTCTGACTTCTAATCAGGTCAAGTAGTTGGTCGAGCCAGGGGAGTCTGATTTGGATTTAGACTTGCAGGATAACAAGAAGAGCATGGTGGTCGGGTGAAGAGGGATGGAGGAGGGGAGAAAGGAGAGCAGGGTGGGCAGTGGCAATGACGTGGATGATTCCGAATTGAATCGGATGATCGGCAACTATAGCTACGATGAGGCCGAGGCTCTTACAGAGGAGATGGAAGAACAGAGCCAGATTGTTGAAGACGTTTTCAGGATCAAGGACCTGCTCTCTAACGAAGACGAGGCCTGTCTCGTCTCTTTCTCGTCCTTTGGTTCGGATTTTTTGTCTTCTTGGCGATTGATTCATGGCTCTGTGTTCTTTTTTTTTTTGCATTCTTCCGATGAATTGAAGTCCCGGCAATTGAATTTCCTATAAACTAGTTTCTTAGGAAATGGAGAGATGATAGTTGTGATCTTGAGAAGGATTGTGAGTTTATAATCAGGGTTCTGATCCTCAATTCTTATCACTTTTGCGGTCGAGCAACGTCTTGCTCAGATCGTTGAGAAGGCTGCAGCTAATGAGGCTCTCTATGGAGACTTTGAAGGTATTGTGCTCTTGTGAATTCTTGTTGTCTATACATCTACTTGGTAGAACTTGTTATATATAGGACAACAGAAGTCTACTTGGGTAGCAAACATTGATGTCAACTATGGCATGTCTTCTTAGGCCACTGAGATTGGAAAGGCTGTGAATGGCTTAAGGAAACACAACTCAAAGGACATTCGCCAGCTTGTGCGGACTCTCATCGAGTAAGTTTCTTGAATTCTATCAGACTGTTTAGGTAACTGAAAAACTGGTTCCTATCTTGAGGTTGACTGAGTTCTGGTTGAGATTCTTCATGGTTGCAAGAGTTTCATGCGTTATTGTGGCCGCAAAACTCAACCCATTGTGGTTTTCTTTATTTTTGTCTTTGAATCCATAGTCCATTGTTTTAGGATCATTTTTATTCTTAAGATGACTTGCTTTAAGTATTGATAAAATCACTGCTTTTCTGTGTAGAAACTTGTTTCGACAATCATAAATGTACCTCGACTTATGTAAACGTGTCTGGAGGGGGGCGTTAATAGGAGAACTTTGTGGGCTTTGAGAAGCTATATATGTTCATGGCCTTGGTTCATGTCTATGTCATGTAGATTTGAAAGTTATCAAGAAGTTAGCTGCCAGATTGCTATGACTAATTTTCTCCATGGTTTTTTTAAGGAAGTAAAGTTTAACAAAGAAGGAGAAGACAGTTCATATCTGAAATATTTCTGTCAATGCACAAAAATAATATTAGCGACTAATCTTCTCAATAGAACTTCAGAAGCTGACCCAATGTTTATTTTATTTCCTGGATTGCAGTTGATGGAAGGTTTTAGTTGATGAGTGGGTTAACGCCACTGCTACTATCGCTGGTGAGGCATTCTTTCTCTATTCGGCAAAAGACTTTTTGCCTCTGTCCATCTTGGGAACTAAAGTTGAGACTTCTTATATATAGGCAATTCTCCAGAATCTGTAATCCTTCCACTTTGGACGAAGAGGAAGAAGGCCTCCCTTCCCCTCCGATGGCTGAGGGGGCTTTATTGGCGACACAGACTATGTCCTTCCAGCTTTCTGAGGTGAGCAAATCTCTGTTGTAGAACATGTTCATCTAAAGGAAGTGAGTGCTTTTGAAATGAATTGACGCGGTTTGTTTTCCTGTGTATTGGATTGTTCTTCTCTGAAGTTCTTTTATGGGATGGATGATGATGGAAGTAAGTGTTAGACATTTTCTCTTGCATTGCTGCCTTTTCCCTGGTTTTGATTCTCTTGTTTACTAATGTCATCATTTTTTGTGAACTTTCGACACAGATCCTAGAGCCAATGGGGACTATGACAAGAACAAGAAGCAGGAGAATGGGAGAAGGTCCGTTGGTAATCATAAACCTGTAGAGCAGCAGCAGGAACAGGAGCATCCTCCTCGTCGGGTGGTCATCCCTGAAGATAGGAAGCTGACTAGGAGGCAAGGACCTGTGGTTAGGCAAAATAAGCCACAAGATACTGTACATGGCCGTATAAAACCTCACGATAATACGAACAGGCAAAGTAGGACTGCTGCTGCTGATACTGGCCCTGGGAGACCACTGAAACTTGCTTCTGAGCAGAAGTTTGCTAGTGAGATGAGGCCCCGTCATCAACAAGACACTTCACTGGCTCAAAGAAAACAAGTCTCTGATGTACGTACTTCTTGTTGACACCAACTGGAATATAATTTTAATTGGATATAATATCACAGCTTTTCTCACTCTTGGAATATTCTGTCTAGAAATCAAAGTTTACTGAAGAAAGCTTCAGTGCGAGCAAAGCTAGAGGTTGCCAAGAGTAAGCTTCTGGAAGGTTACCAACAAGCGGAGAATGGTCAGCTCATTTTCGTTTCGGTTGTCATTAAATGATTCAATGCGAAGTCCTTCGGTTTTTCAGATTATGGAATTCAAACTGATCTGCCACGTGTTATCTTTGACGCAGCCAAGAAACAAAGGACGATACAAGTGATGGAAATTCAGATTATGGAATTCAAACTGATCTGCCACGGGTGATACCCTGTCGTTGGCCAACGAGGCCTCGTTGGCCTCCACCCCCGTTAGAAGCCGGCTGCCAAACAGGGCCTTCCTGTCTTGGGTGAGCCTCCTGGATGGACACGATCGATTTGATCGTGACATTCTCCCCCACCTATTCCGTCGGCGTCCTCGTCGCACGACCGCTGAGGAACTCCTGGATCATCTCTTCATATTGCCACAGCGTGTCCGCTCGTTCCCAGCTGGCCTCGCCATGTGGTAGCCCTTTCCACTTGATTAGATACTCCACACATGGCGGTACTCCTCGTCGACGAACCGTGCGTGTGTCGAGCACAGCTTCCACCTCGTTCGCATGTGACACCGTCATAGTCGGAGGTGCTCGCTTCGAAACTCCTCGTGCCGGGTCCTCCTCGTCTCCATGGTAGGGCTTCAGGCAGCTCACATGAAAAACGGGATGGATCTTCAAGTTGGCTAGGAGCTTGATTTTGTAGGCGACTTTGCCTACCTTCTTTAGGATGGGGAACGGACCTTCATACCTTCGAATCAACCCCTTGTGTACCTTCCTGAATGCCTTGAACTGTTGGGGTTGAAGCTTGAGCATCACCAAGTCCCCTTCCCTGAGCTCCAGTGGTCGTCGCCTCGCATCGGCCCACTTCTTCATGCGTCGTGCAGCCTTGTGCAAGAACGCTCTTGCCATGTCCTCCTTTTCCCTTAACTCTGTGGCAAATCTATGGGCTGCAGGACTCCTTCCTTTATCTCCTATTTCCAAGGTGTGTGGGGTGTGGGGCTGCCGACCTAGCACCAATTCGGACGGTGAGTGTTGACACGACTCACTCTTCTGTAGGTTGTAGGAGAATTGTGCCACATCTAGGTGGTGCACCCAATCTCTATGGTTGGCACTTATAAAGTGCCGCAAGTACTCCTCTAATAGGGCATTTATCCTCTCGGTCTGCTCATCTATTTGAGGGTGCAGGCTCGTCGAGAACAGGAGATCGAACCCAAGGAGTTTAAAGATTTCTCTCCAAAACCGCCCCGTGAATCTTGGATCTCGATCGCTCACGATGTTTTCTGGTAATCCCCATAGCTTCACCACATGTCGAATGAAGAGTCGCGCCGCCTCCTCTTCTATGCAGTCCTTCGTCGCCGCGATGAAGGTTCCATACTTGGAGAATCTGTCTACCACCACCATGATGGACCCAAGACCATCCACCGTTGGCAAGGCGGATATGAAGTCCATGGAGACGCTCTCCCATGGACGTGTGGGCACTGGAAGTGGCTCAAGTAGCCCTCCTGGCTGCTGATGCTCCATCTTATCCTTTTGGCACACAAGACAAGTCCTTACTTAGGCCTCCACATCAGTCCGCATCTTGGGCCAATAGTAGGCAGCTTCTAGTAGCGCCCTTGCTCTCTGCTGCCCTGGGTGTCCCGCCCATTTAGTATCATGGCACTCCTTCAGCAATTCTCTCCTAAAGTTGTCTGACTTGGATACGTACACCCGACTTCCTTTAGTGTAGTGGATCCTATCATTCTCCCAAAACCGCTTTGTCTTTCCTTCTAGGATGAGCTTCTTCATGGCTTGGGCTAAGGGATCCTCAAATGTCCCTTCTCGAATGCGGTCGAGTAGGGCGCCTTTGAGCTGGCATATTGCCGTCAACTCTGCCTTCCGACTCAAAGCATCTGCCACGTGATTTTGCCTTCCCAAGGGGATCGATCTTCTTAGTACTTGGGAGAAAACTCGTCCCTGTCAACTGAAGGAGATCGATCTTCTCCACCAGAAGGATCGATCTTCTTCGTGACATGGAACCCGCCACATCAGCTTAGGCAAGGATCGATCTCTCTCCAGCCGAGGGATCGATCCTGCTCGGGCTGGGCATGACGCCCCACAAGGGATCGATCTTCCCTCAAGGGAGATCGATCCGAATGGGTTCTCCGGCGACCGGACGGCGGAAAATACCGCTAGAAAATACAACCATATCCCCCAAAACTCTGAGATCTGGTAGATCAAGGAACCACGAGTCCAAAACCGGTGAAATCCTGGAAAACAAATATGTTTTTTAACAGATCTAAGCAAAAAATCACAATCAAACCGGAAAAAACTCCAAAAACCCGAAAGATTGTAGGTAGGATCCCTACCTATGAAATAGCAGCTTCAATCCAAGCTACTAGGCCTTAGATCTTCCTCAAACGAAGCCAAATCCAGCAAAAACACGGCTCAAATCTCGGATTTTCCAAAAAAAAATCAAAAGAAAAGGTTTCGTTCGTTTTATAGACGAACGAACCGACTCAAGAGAGATTGATCTCTTTTTGAGAAGAGATCGATCTTCCTTGCCAAATCGAGTTTGACTTTCTGGCACTAAAAGATCGATCTTCTAGCTAAGAAGATCGATCCCTAAGGTGCAGAAAGCTAAACTTGGGCTAAAACTTAAGCCCAAGCCCGGATCTCTCGATCCCGGGTCCAACTAACCATTCTAGCCAAACATTACCACAAACATGGTCAGTGTGTGCATACGCGAGTGTGAAACAAGCCAACAAGGTGCAATTTACCAAATTGCCCTTGTGGTCCATAACGAGCCACAGGAGTAGAGGGACGGGTTCTCACACACTAGCACCAAATCGAACTCCGCTAGGAAGTCTGGCCATCGTGCTTGCTTTGGCGACAACTTCTTCTGAGTCTGGAAGTAGCTCGTGGCCACATTATCCGTCTTGACCACAAATTGAGAGCCAAGGAGGTAGTGCCTCCATATGCTAAGGCAATGCACTACCGCCGTCATCTCCTTCTCTAATAGAGCCCGTGTGTTTGAGACTCCGCAAACTCTTGTGTGACAGGAACTCAACATTCTCCGAGTAGAACTGGGCCTTGATCTCCCTCTTGAGATCCTCCTATGTCTCGATACGGCGTAGGCCCAGATCCATCTCCGCACACCGATGCCTCCACCATAGCATCGTATCGTCGCTGAGGTAGAGCGAGGCGGTGCTCACCTTCTCTTCCTCATCCTCGAATTAGAGCCCTTTGAAGTAGCGCTCCATGTTCCATAAGAGTTGTCTACTTCCTTGGCATCCCGCACACCATTGAAGCTCCTAGGCTCGGGGATCTTGATCTTGGGTGGTGCTTCCCTCGACGTAACACCCCCAAAGGCCACAACCTTCTCCAACAAGGCAACCTTGGCCTGCAGCTCTTCGATTACCTTTTCTTGTTGGGATTTTTGCATTCCGGTACCATGTACTTTCCCGGAAATGCACTTTGGTACCATGCAGTTTGGGATTTGCAATTTGATACCACCTAGTTATAATACCAGGGTAAAGTGATCCAAGCACCCCAACGGCGTTACATAGGCGAATAGTAAACTGGTCATGTGGCACGCACGTGACTACCATCAACCAAAACAACCACGTGTCATCGATCTCGTGCTACAGGTCACTATCTTCTTCCCTCTCTCTCCTCTCTCCTCTGGTTTTTCTTTCCCTCGTCCTCGCTCCTCACCGGAGCTCCACATCGATGCCAGCCTCCAAGCCGTCGCCCGCGCGGCCTCATCGCTACCACCCCGGAGACGACGTGGCCCCCGTCGCCACCTAGCCAAAGAGCTTCTCCAAGTTAGGACAAGGGCAGCGACGGCGCTACTTCCGTGACAGCGGAGAAGCAGAGCCCCAGACCCAGTCTCAAGCCAAAGAGCTTCTCCAAGTTAGGAAGCACCTTCTCCGGCGTCGGTAGCTACCCGTCTACGCTGCGACTGCAGTCAGAGACAGTGCCCTTGTCGCGCCCCGACCCGCGAAAGCCCAACCGGGCCGGGCGACGCGAACCGGAACCTAACCAACGCGGAAAAAGAACGGCGAGGGTTCCCTCTAACCTATTGGTCTCCCTAGCAATTCACCAAAACACCCTCAATTAAATCAACAATTAACAACATCGAACCACAGATTAAAAACTCAAGTGTTAATATACATATCCTCGGAGAGGGGAAGATTCAAAGTACAACATTACTCCAGTAGGAGACTAACTAACATAGGGTAAAAGCAGTAAACGATCACCACCTCTCAAAGTCCACCAGGCGCCGCCGCACCGCCGACCAACTGCTCGGTAGGGGCCACAGAAGAGGAACTGATGCCTGCACCTGCAAAACGCAGCCCCGGGTAGGTGTGAGCACTAAGCTCAGTAGGGATCTACACTACGACACACAGAAGGAAGAGGGGAACGCAACAGTGTCGCCCTCAAGTAGGATCTGGGTGTATACAGGGGCCCCATAACCCCACCGCGTGTCCCTGAGGCCCAGGGGCAGCACTCAGTAAGCTCAACAAACACTGGCGACACCAAAGGTCAGCACAGTGGGACACCGCGTGTCCCTGGTGCCCAGGAGCAGCACACAGTAAGCTCAACAAACACTGGCGACACCAAAGGTCAGCACAGTAGGACACCGGCTACACCTCAGCCTCCGACTCGAGGCCGACACGACCTCTACAATCATCAAGCCACAAGTGTACCAGTCATCTAAGCCTATCATTGAATCGACTGGACACCACAATTCCAACCGGGTCCAAACTACCCAACCCCGGTCCTAGGGCTAAGTCCGAGCTTCCAGCCTCGGGACGGCGACCCAAAGATCACCCACGCCCTAACCAATGCAACTAATGCACACATCAACAATGCATGCTATGGCATACACATATAATAAGAAAGGCATGCAACAGTATGTCAAGCATCATATAAGTCTACTGGATCGCTGCAGCGGTACTACCAACCGCTGCCAGCCGATCCGCAGCGGGTCCCGGCATTACGACGGTACCACGACCGTCAACCGCAGACTCCTGCAACGGGAAGCAACCCCGAAAACCGCTGATGAACAGTACACAATATAATATTATATTCCGAAATATAATATTATATTCAAACACCCAAAACCACTACTTAGGGGCTAATTGATCCCGTCGATCTGACGTCCAAACGACGTCGGATTCAAGATCCAACTTAGCCACCAGTAGGTGTATAAACCAGAATCAACATATCAAAATATCATAATCATCCAACGGTTGGATTAACGGAAAAACGCTAATCAAAAACCGGTAATCAACTAACTTAACAATTAATTTCTGCAAGCAGCTCTCCAGCAAACAATTCATAATAAATCGTATAAAAATCGGACAAATATGAAACAAGATAGAATGGAAATCTAACGAATAGATCTACAACTCTTATGTTTGTGGAAAGCCAGGATCATGTACTCGACGGCCGGAAAACTCGCCGCAAGCCGGCTGTTTCTCAAGAACAGCAGAAAACCAGAAATCTGAGACTAATCATGCATAAAACCTACTCAAATCTCAACTGATTAAGCTGAAACTTAAATCAGTTATTCTAAAAGGCATAAGGAATCCAACAAAGCAAGGATCAACAAGATCCAACGGCTAGATCTCAAGAAAACCTGAAAAGAACATCAGTAGGTATAACCCTACCTGGCTGCGCTTTCCTCGGCTGATTCCCCGCGATTTGATCACCAACAAGCCTCCAAACCACTTCAGGGACTTTCCTCTCGTTGTCACGAATCCAACGAGCCAAAGAACACCCAATTTGGTGGTCGAAGGAGGGAGAACGGAGGTAGGAAAGCTCGGCTGCCGGAACAGGGGAAGAACAGAGCTCTCGGGAGAAGAAGAAAGGAGGAAGAAGAAAGAGAGGAGAAGGAGGAAGAGGAGGGGAAGAAAAGAGGGGAAAGGGGGAGGGGAAAGCCAGGAAAGAGGGGAAAAAGTTAGGGGAGGGGAGGAGAAAGTCCTCCCCCTCTGACAGGGGAGAACGACGGCCGTCGGTGGCACTCGCGAAGCAGAAAACCAACCGACCTATGAATGATCGATCCTTCCTCAAGGGAGGATCGATCCTTCATGCCGATTCACAAGGCTTTCTGGCACGCAGAGGATCGATCCCTTAGCCATAGAGGATCGATCCTTTGTGTGCTGAAAGCTAAACTTGGGCAAGAACTCAAGCCCAAGTCCGGATCTTTCGATCCCGGGTCCACCTAGCCATTCTAAACAAACACTAACACATATAAGGCCAGTGTTTGCACACGCGGGTGTGAAACAAACCAACAATGCGCAATTTACCAAATTGCCCTTGCGGTCTACCACGAGCCACAGGAGTAGAGGGGCAGGTCCTCACAGCCCTCCACTCCGATGCTTCGTTTCCAGACCAGGTCCTCCCCTACCGACAAAGCTCCAATGCAAGTCGGCGAGGGCATGCACGCAAGCCTCTTCGGCCACCACAACTGCTGCCGCCGCCAAAAGCAAGAACCCTGGCCTGATCCGGACATGGAACAACGGTCTTCATGGCGGAGTGCTCCCACGCCTTCCGCTTCCCCTGCATCGCCAGCCACATCCGAAACCTGGGTGGTCTCGTCTGCCCTGTTTGTTCCGCCACCTGGCGCCAGATCCAGTCCCAGTCCAAAGAGTTTCTCCAAGTTAGGAAGCATCTTCTCTGGCGTCGGTAGCTACCCGTCTACACCGCGGCTACAGTCAGAGACAGCGGCCGCCACTCCGATGCTTCGTTTCCTGACCAGCTCCTCCCCTACCGACAACCCAAAGCGCCAATTCAAGACGGCGAGGGCATGCACGCAAGCCTCTTTGGCCACCACAACTGCCGTCGCCGCCAAAAGCAAGAACCCTAGCTTGATTCGGACATGGAACAACGGTCTTCACGGCGGAGTGCTCCCACGCCTTCCACTTCCCCTGCATCGCCAGCCACATCCGAAACCAGGGCGGTCTCATCTGCCCTGTTTGTTCCGCCACCTGGCGCCAAGCCCCCTTGCTCTCCTCTGTCCCTCACAACATGTCGATGCCCAATGCACCAGACCTCGGGCCTCATGACCATCCCAAGCGGGGCAATGGGTGGCAGCAGAACATATGAAGCCACACACAAGAACCAACAAGGACGATAAGGTCTGCGGATCGGACAACACCATCTCCAAAGCCTATGCGACGATGAGCCCCTCCTAGCCTCCTCGACCACTGGCTGCGGGGGCGCTGGTGGTACGCGCTTCCATCCCATACCGGAAGCTGATGATGAGGATGATGATGGCGTCTCAGAGGGAGAGAAGGAAGAGTTCCGGGGATTCTTTGTAAATCATTCCTCATCCTCTCCGTCATCCACAGCGAAAATGTCCTCTGGGGCAGCTGCAAGGGTACACCATCGATCCAGGGCCATCAACTACAGCGGCGTTGTCGAGGTGAGAGTGATGCCGGTGGCGGCTCTCGTTTCTTCCGGGAGGAGCCACCAAAACTACGTGATGGCTTTCAAGGTGAGGGTGCCTTGCCCACCACCTCCCACCGCATCGCCGATGCCCCTTGACCCATTACGCCGCGCCCCCATTGATCTGGTGATAGTGCTAGATGTGAGCTGCAACATGGACGGGGCGAAACTCTGCATGGTAAAACGGATGCAAAACCCGGGAAACGACTGCCAAACCCAGGAAACGGGTTTAAAACTACTCACGTGTGCGCACGTGAGCGGTTTCCCGTCAATTTACACTAACGGAGTTGTGGGTCGGGATTAAATTGCAATTCGTTTATAACTAGGAGGTATCAAATTGCAAATTCCAAACTACATGGTACCAAAGTGCATTTCCGGGAAAATACATGGTACCGGAATGCAAAAATCCCTTTCTTGTTTCTCGTCTTGCCTACCCACTTTGGACTCAAGAAGAATAGTTCTATCATCCGTTTTGTACAAGAGGGTTTTGAACTCACCGATGTTGTCCCGCATGGCCTGCATTGCCTTGGCGATGTTCTCCTCAAGGTTATTGAGTTGCTCCTCCCAACTCCTTTACTGGGCTTCAAGTCCCTCCAATCGAGTGGTGACGGTGTTGTACGCCTCATCCACGTGCTCTTTGACAAGGTCAAGCTTCTTGTCAAAATCCTTCTTCCCACCCTTATCCTTAGGGTTGATGACGACTGACTCCGACGTCATGGTTCTCCCCAACCTTGCTCTGATACCAACTGTCACGGACCTTTAGTTTCACCCGAACTGGGACCGTGCGGCACTCAAACTACCTTCGCGTAGTCGAGTCAACCTTCCTCCTTCACCTTGCTAGGTCGCTCCTTAGGACTTTGGCACACACACTAGGAAGAGAGGAGATAGAGTGGAAACCTTCTTTGCTTGAAGAATGCTTACAACACTTAGATATTTGCTCATTTGGAAGTTGGGGATACAAATGAGTCCCTCCCTCCTTATATAGTCCTCATAGGAACTCTCTAGACTTCTATACACTCTTCCTTAGATATTTACATAGAATGTTCAAGAGTTCTCTTAAACTTAGATATTTCTATAAGACATTCTAGAGATCTCTAGGTTGTAGGAATACCTTAGGACGTTCTAGAGACTTCCTGTCTTGGGTGAGCCTCCCGGATAGGCGCGATCGATTTGATCTTGACATGGGGCTGAGCTGTGCCCTTATGCTTTATGACTTCCAGTTGACCATCCTCTACTATAACATTTTATAAGTTAGTTATCTCTATCATCTCTAATAGATCATAAAAACTCAAGATTTTAATATATTTATACAGGGATTATGAGATTGTGTAACCAATTTAGTTCTTAGTGGTTGATTGGTAAAAATCTAATCAAAGGTCAGAAATAGAGCATTCAGATGTTTTTAAATTTATTCCAGAAAAAGGCTTCTTGAGCTACATGAAGAGCATGTCAAGGACATCTCTAGCTAGCTAATATGTCCTGTTTTTTTTATAAATAAATCCATACTTACATTCAAGTAAATATAAAAAAGAATCAATAAATGGCAATACCATCCTATAACTATCACATCATTGAAAATTGGCTCGATTATATTGATATGAACTGGAGATCTCTGAAAAAACACGGTAGTTGTTACCATAAATAACGACCGAGTAGATCAACCAATGATTGACAAACACGAATGATATTAACAGTCAAAAATATGATATTGATTGATCAAACAATATGACCAGCTAGGCAATTGATCGACCAAAGATGTTGACCGATGAACAACGCTGACCGACGAATGGTGTTGTCCGATCTCCCATATGATGGCGTCATAAGAGAAGTGGAAAATGTGGAAGTTACCATGACACATGGAGGCCGATGGATCGCCCAGATTGATGGTGCAACAATTAAAGGAGGAAGACACAGAGCATCACTTATCGAAGTCAGATCTTTCGATCCCAAGTTCGCTTAAGGTTCTAATAAGCATGAATAACAAACAAAAGGGTTGTGTGTGTACATCGCAGGTGTGGAACCAACCATCAAGGTGCAAATTACCAAATTACCCTCGAGGTCTCAACGATCAATCCGATCGTGGAAACAAGGCCAAACGGGCCTGACCCTCGACCTAACACTGTCGGACCGGGTTGGAGGAACGGTTCCTCACAAGCCACCCTCCGCCGGCCATCCGTCGACCTCTGACGAACTCCCTCACCTCCGGCCACCTCATCTTATTTCCCATCCCCCACCACCTCCATCTCCTAACTGCACCATCATCATCCTCGTCACCATCCACTTCACAGGCTGCCATTTTTTTGGTGAAAACTCCTCCTCTCTCCAGCCATCTCCTACATCCACCACTTCCAAGCGTAACCATCAACCTCCAGCCCCCTACAGCCACCACCACAACCTCCGCCTTCCCCTCTAGCCACCACAGCCATCCTATCTCTCTTACCCACCACCGTAGGCACCATCCCCAACAACTCCATTGCCACCACCCCCCACTACTCCGACGAACCTCCATTAAAGCCAGCGAAACTCAACCTGAGGCAAGCAACCCCCCCGGAACCACCGCCTCCCTTCGCATGTGCTATACCCGATGATGTTCGCCTCCATTCCGTCCTCATCACGACCCCGATGAACCCCAGCTTCCTCGGATTCCCTATACCGGATCCCAACCGCGCCACCCCGAGCTCCTCTCGATCGAAACCCAACACTGCCACCGCTTAATCTCCTCTTCCCTAACCTCCCCGATCACCTAGAACCCTCAATCCGATCAACCCGAGGCCAAGTGACCTCTTCCCTGACATTCCTCGGTGAGATCCGGTATCGCCCAGCGAGATCAGTCTTGTCACGCCCCAACCCAGAAAACCCATCCAGGACGAGGCGTGAGGGTTCCTATCACTATTCACATCCAACTGGCGCAATACATTTGCGAAAAAGAAGAGATAAAGTTAAACAATTTAACTTCCAGAGATAAAGCTATAATTCAATTTATAGAAACATCAAGTTGTACTGTTTAAACATCTGATACAATTTCTTATCAAACTCCTCCAAGGGAAAGATATTATACATGTAATCCAAAAATCCTCGAAGATGTTTATAATATACAAAACTATCAAAAGTACAACAGTCGTCTTACAGCAACCTCAAACGCCTCTGGAATTAGTCGCGCCGTCAAAAGGTGATCCCGTCGGCTCTACTGAGGAAGAACTGGCGCCTGCACCTGCAAACGCAGTCCGGATAGGAGTGAGCGATAAGCTCAGTAGGGTTCTACTCTACGTCACACTGAAAGGAGAAAAATAGCAACAGTGTTGTCTCCCCGCTCAAGCCTAAGGAATGTCACGGGGTCCCATAACCCCTATCGACTCCCTAAGGGATCCTACTCTTCTCAACCGACCATGCTGGGAACATCAACCAACACGCTGGGAGGAACAAGAACCAGTACTAGTAGGATCACCCTTACCCAGCAGGAAACCACTGCCTGGCGACCATGTCAGGGACATTGACAACCATTCTTAGCACTCGGCTTGGAGAAACAACACGACCTCTAAACCTCAAAGCAATGATCATAGCCGACTATAGCATATCCTCAATAAACATGAGATTCCAATTATACAATCACGCCCTAATCCTTACTATCCAGCCACGGTCCTAAGGCTAGATCTGAGCTACCTGTGAGCCTCAGATCAGCGATCAACTCATCGCCCGCCTATCCTGATATGCCTCTAATGCATACAGTGCATGAACCTATGCAAACATCTATCCTAGATGTCTCTATATGCCACAACATCAGTTATAGGTTCAACAGTTATACAATAGCCCTCGACACTCGCCGACAACGGGCTAAGGTTCCACAATACCACGTAAGGTAGCACTCATAGCTAGCTAACGGTTAGGCAACCAATAAGCATTTAAATTACTATCCAATCAAATATTTAAATGCGAGTAAAACAGTAAATTTGCCAAAGAGGTTAAACTCACGATTCAATTCCCAATCTCGATAGAAATCCATTAAGGCCCTGTGAAAACAACGTGCATGCTTCCTAACATGATTGGATATCTATCATGAATGAAAGTCAATTAAGAAAAGCCAGAAAACATTGCTCAGGGGCTCACGGTCGATGCGACGGTCGACCGTGAGACCAAATGAGGAAAAACATAAGGGCCACGGTCAATCGGGTTATCGACCCTGGGAAGTCAAAAAGGAGACAGAGCCTCACGGTCGATCTGACGGTCGACCGTAAAGTGAAGTGGGAAAAAGGGATGGACCCGCGGTCGATCGGAACATCGACCCTCGGAGACCCAAAACGAGACATGTGAGGACCCGTACCTCCAACCCGGTCCGACCGCGTTAGGTCGAGGGTCTGGGTTTATGGCTTGGCTCGGTTGGCCTTGGGATGCGATCGGTTGATCGCATCGCTGTTTTTGACCCCAATGACATTTTGGTAAATATGCTCCCTGGTGGTCAGTTTCACACCCGCATTGCACACATTGCCTTTGATTGATGTATGTGTTTGATTAGAACCTTAAGGGTGCTTCCGATCGAAAGATCGGAGCTCGATCAGGAGAGATCGAATCGGACGGCAGTGATCGATTCCAGCTTTCTATTTAAACCCTTCTTTTCTTTCTCTTTCCTTTCTCTTCCTTCCTTCTCCTGCCGTTCTCTCTTCTCTTTCTCTCCTGCGGCTGAGCTAGGGCTTGGAAAAGCACTGGCGCTCTGTAAGGGGCTTTGGATGGTCGAATCAGCCCACCATCGAGCATCTCCTTGAGTTGTCTTCTCAGCTCCTCTAGCTCTGGTGGCGACATTCGGTAGGGGGCCATGGCCGGCAGCTTGGCTCCCGGCTCTAATTCGATGGTGTGGTCCACCCCTCTTCTAGGCGGAAGTTGCTTGGGCAGCTTTTTAGGCATGACGTCCTTGAACTCTTCAAGGACCTTGGCAACTTCAGGTCGAAAGGGATCCTCTGTGATCCCTTCCTCTTGCTTGAGAGTGGCCAAGTATGTGACTTCTCCCTTCTTAAGACCCTTCTTTAGTTGCAACGCCGAAAGGGTCTTCTCCCTGACGGTTCCTTCGCGCACCGTCGGTACCATGCATGGGGCTTGCTCCTCCATGATGCCAAGAGCCCCAAGATGTGGCATAGGGACTGCCTTTGCCCTGCTTAGGAAGTCCATGCCTAGTATGACCTTGAAGTCGTCGATTGGTGCGACGGTAAGGCAAGCAGTGCCACACCAATCTCCTACTTGCACCTCGACATTCTTAGCCAAGCCAACCACTGGCGCGGCCTTAGAGTTAACAGTCTTCAGCTTGCTTGAGTCCTTCTCCAGCTTGAGACCCAAGTGCTTTGCCTCTTCCTCCGAGACAAAGTTGTGTGTGGCTCCTGTGTCGATCATAGCTCTCGCGGCCTTCCCATTGATCTTCACATCCACATACATTAGTTCCTTGCGATGTGGCTTGCCGACGCCCTGCCCCATCACAGCATTAAGTAGTCGAAGGGCTCCCATCTTTGGCGCTTCCTCTTCCTCGCACTCCTCTGCTTGGACAGAGCTGAGGGACTTCTTCTTCGAGCATTCCCTTGCCCAGTGGTTTCCTCCGCACACAAAGCACACAATGCATTTGGATGGTTCCCCACGATCTTGCCCTCGTTGGCCTCCCTCCTTGGAGGCACTCTTGGGCTTATCTCCCTCACCTTTACCCTTGGTGGTCTTCTGAAACTTGGGCTTGGGTCGCTCGGTCTTCTTGTACTCCACGAGCTTCTCCGCTGCGGCCACCGCAGCATTGACGTCCTGGACTCCTCTCCGTTGGAGCTCTTGAGATGCCCATGGTTGTAGACCGTCTAGGAAGAAGAACAGTCGGTCCTCCTCCAACATATTGGTGATGCTTAGCATAAGTCTTAGGAACTCCTTCATATATTCTCTAATAGAGCCCATGTGTTTCAGACTCCGCAAACTCTTGCGTGACAGGAACTCAACATTCTCCGAGTAGAACTGGGCCTTGATCTCCCTCTTGAGGTCCTCCCATGTCTAGATACGGCATAGGCCCAGATCCTTCTCCGCACACCGATGCCTCCACCATAGCATCGTATCATCGGTGAGGTAGAGTGAGGCGGTGTTCACCTTCTCTTCCTCATCCTCGAGTCAGAGCCCTTTGAAGTAGCGCTCCATGTTCCATAGGAAGTTGTCTACTTCCTTGGCATCCCGCACACCATTGAAGCTCCTAGGCTCGGGGATCTTGATCTTGGGTGGTGCTTCCCTCGACGTAACACTCCCGAAGGCCACAACCTTCTCCAGCAAGGCAACCTTGGCCTGCAGCTCTTCGATTACCTTTTCTTGTTTCTCCTCTTGCCTACCCACTTTGGACTCAAGAAGCCTAGTTCTATCATCTGTTTTGTACAAGAGGGACTTGAACTCACCGATGTTGTCCGGCCTGCATTGCCTTGGCGATGTTCTCCTCAAGGTTATTGAGTTGCTCCTCCCAACTCCCTTGCTGGGCTTCAAGTCCCTCCAATCGAGTGGTGACGGTGTTGTAGGCCTCATCCACTCGCTCTTTGACAATGTCAAGTTTCTTGTCAAAATTCTTCTTCCCACCCTTATCCTTAGGGTTGATGACGCATGACTCCGACGCCATGGTTCTCCCCAACCTTGCTCTGATACCAACTATCACGGACCTTTAGTTTCATCCGAACTAGGACCGTGCGGCACTCAAACTACCTTCGCATTGTCGAGTCAACCTTCCTCCTTCACCTTGCTGGGTCGCTCCTTAGGACTTTGGCACACACACTAGGAAGAGAGGAGAGTAGAGTGGAAACCTTCTTTGTTTGAAGAATGCTTACAACACTTAGATATTTGCTCACTTGGAAGTTGGGGTTACAAATGAGTCCCTCCCTCCTTATATAGTCCTCATAGGAACTCTCTAGACTTCTATACACTCTTCCTTAGATATTTACATAGAATGTTCTAGAGTTCTTTTGCACTTAGATATTTCTATAGGACATTCTAGAGATCTCTAGGTTGCAGAAATACCCTAGGACGTTCTAGAGACTTCCTGTCTTGGGTGAGCCTTCCGGATTGGTGCGATCGATTTGATCGTGACATGGGGCTGAGCTGTGCCCTTATGCTTCATGACTTCAAGTTGACCATCCTCTAATATAACATTTTATAAGTTAGTTATCTCTATCATCTCTAATAGATCATAAAAACTCAAGATTTTAATATATTTATACAGGGATTATGAGATTGTGTAACCAATTTAGTTCTTAGTGGTTGATTGGTAAAAATCTAATCAAAGGTCAGAAATAGAGCATTCAGATGTTTTTAAATTTATTCCAGAAAAAGACTTCTTGAGCTACATGAAGAGCATGGCAAGGACATCTCTAGCTAGCTAATATGTCCTGGTTTTTTTTTAAATAAATCCATACTTACATTCAAGTAAATATAAAAAAGAATCAATAAATGGCAATACCATCCTATAACTATCACATCATTGATAATTGGCTCGATTATATTGATATGAAGCTGGAGATCTCTGAAAAAACACGGTAGTTGTTACCATAAATAACGACCGAGTAGATCAACCAATGATTGACAAACACGAATGATATTAACAGTCAAAAATATGATATTGATTGATCAAACAATATGACCAGCTAGGCAATTGATCGACCAAAGATGTTGACCGATGAACAACGCTGACCGACGAATGGTGTTGTCCGATCTCCCATATGATGGCGTCATAAGAGAAGTGGAAAATGTGGAAGTTACCATGACACATGGAGGCCGATGGATCGCCCAGATTGATGGTGCAACAATTAAAGGAGGAAGACACAGAGCATCACTTACACGGTTATGAGACGGTTCTAGGCGGTTATCTAGATCCAGTAACATGTATAAATATGTAACTTACTTAGAGTAAACTCGCTTGCACTCCCGATCCAGCTACGCGCGGACTATCCCTTATTTAATCATGTACCTTGTACTTTGTTTTCTTGTAAGTGGCTCTTAATCAATGCAATGTCCTGTTTTCTGTTCTTTCCTGCGTCCTTAATCTAGGTTTAATGGCCTTCCTGATAAATCATGTTATTATGCTTTCATTAGATTAGGATGGCTATGCCTTTCTACATAGATTTACCTGCTTTCTTAAGTAGATTTATCTGCTTTCTTTTAGCATAGATTTACTTGCTTTCCTAGGTAGATTTTTTGCTATAAATTATCTTACCATCTCTCACACTGTTTTCTTAGATAAGTTTAGGTAATCATTTGATCTCGCTCGATCTAATCCAGTTAACTAGTCAAGTTGCATTAGATCCGATCGGTCATGATCTCTAGGCAGATTGACACCTCCTTTCGAACCGAGTTTGAAGGAGCTTGAATCTTATTACGTCCCAGATCAATCACATCAGCAACACTTGTTAATTTGGTCGATCACTGATAGCTGTCGACCAAGCTCCCCAGCAAAACCAAGCGGAAAACAATGGCATAGCTTGTTAAAGTGTTCTCTATTTCAAGAAATAATTAGCATCACATAGAAAGAGCTATGAGCGTACGTCCATTGAGGACTTATTAGGGTTACGTAGTGCTATGGATCAAGGCCCATGGCATGGGCCTCATGAACATCGATTGAAAAGGCGGATGCATGAGGCTTTGAATAGTACACGTCAACTTTTATGTTGATATAAATAAAATCAATTGTGAGCCGATTTTATGCTGAAAAAATTAGCATCACATAGAAAGGGCTATGAGCTGACGTCCATCGAGGACTTATTAGGGTTACCTGGTGCTATGGATCAAGGCCCATGGCATGGGCCTCGTGAACATCGATTGAAAAGGCGGATGCATGAGGCTTTGAATATTACGCACCAACTTTTATGTTTATATAAATAAATTTAGTTGTTTCTTTCAATCTTGTAGTTTGAGGTTTGTAATAATGTAATTAGTAGTTAGTATATGTGCGGGACAAGGTCTGCCCATTAAGTACCGCTTCGTATATCTATGTCTTTTGTGTTTCCGATATCTTCTATACCATGCTGCTTCACCGATTGGTTTGTTGTTTGAAGTAACCTCATCACCTCTCGCCTTCGATTGGGTCTTTTAGGGCCGAGTTAGACAATACGACAACACTCCTTTATTTAATAATTAAGGTTACATAGTTTTCTACCTTATAAGGGATAGTACATCCTTTCAAACAACTGAAAAGAGCTCAGACAAGCTATCAAGTTTATCAAGTTATATCTTGGACGATTTCGATCGAAGACACGTGACAGGTAAACAACGAGTTCGGTTGGGGGAGAGGGAGGGGTGGTGGTCCATTACGTGCCAGGTGGCACGAGGCCCCACTAGTAGTTTCTAGACTAAAGCCTATATGTGCTTGTGGATTTTTACATTTGTTAGGGGGGCTATGACCCCCCACTATCATAACGTAGGTCCGTCCCTATGTATCAACATGAGGTGTGTTGTGTTGATACATGTGCTCGTGAATAAAACATCATTCTCGTTGGGATGAGATTTCTATTTTATTTCGAGGAAAATTTTTAATTGCATATGAAGAGATTGCATGCACCTGTTTCCGAGGAAATTACTAAAATATCGGCCGGTATATACCCACCGTCTATCTAAACACGTTGCAGCCATCAAACAGGGCGCGATCATGGTATCTGACATGCCGTACTGATGCACCGGATGGACGAATCAACTATGAGATCAGTGCAGTACCGTATACAAGGCGGGCATTTAATGTTACTCGACCGCCATGGTCAAACTTCATCATCACGCTGCCTCACCCAGGATCTAATGATGATACCGCATTTATTGAGACCCGACTCATCACCACAACGCCCGAGGCCTCGAACCGTCCTTTGTAGCCCGACCTTCCGCTCGGAGGAACACTATGTACCTCATCTCAAAGCCGAATGAACTCGAGACCTCCGAGCCATTATGTGGAATCGAGTGGTGGCAAGAGCAACCCGAGCACGTGCCAGCTGTCCCGGTGGGACCACTTTCTCATGACCAACAGGCAGGGTAATAGGGAGCAAGGTGAGCGAATAGCGGAGGTAGTTATCTCAGATGGGCCATGAGACAAGATTCCATCAGCTCCCGATGCATGATGCAACAACTAAAGGTCATGGGGCACGGAGGGACACGTGGAGGAGGTCAAGGATGCGTGATGCGCAACAACTAAAGGTCGTGGGGCGCGGAGGGACACGTGGAGGTGGTCAAGGAGTGTAAAAATCATGATGGTAGAGGAAGAAGCCCCCCCGCGTGACTCAGACGGAGTTTTTGCATTACTACTTTCTTTAGCTACTAGCCTAGTTCTTCTTCAAGCTTGTAATCGTAGGAGCTTGCATTGGAGTAACCCATCAGTTGCCATTTCAATGGAAGTAAGTCTTTAATTTTCAGCATCTTTTTCTTATTTGATCTTACTCTAGGAGTAGCATAATCGACCTAGGAGTAGTTGAATCACCTTAGCATAATTACTCTTGGAGTAGCATAATCGACCTAGGAGTAGTTCAATCACCTTAGCATAATTAGGTTAGGAGTAGCTTAATTACCTTAGATTAATCATATCTAGAGTAGCCTAATCATCCTAGGAGTAGTCTAATAGCCATTAGTATCATCATCGACATAGGGGTAGACCTATTATAGATTAATCGCCGCCATTCCATTTTCAGTTAATTGAGGATTAGTCGCTTTTAATAGAATTATTTGTTCCATAGTCCATCTATATTTTTTTTAAGATGATAGGTCCTTTAAGTAACTATTATAATTGGTTTTTTAAATTTTATGACAAAATTACCCTCATCTATTGTGGTAATCCCTTAACCCTAAATCTAGCTACCTCCCTTCAGCCATCCATTGCCATCAGCCATGTCACACCCCAACCCAGAAAACCCATCCAGATCAGGGCGTCAGGGTTCCTACTATACTCAATCATCACTGGCGAGATTACAATAAAATAAAGCGACTAATTAACAATTGATCTGGGGTAAAAATAAAATCTCTAATATAATTCAAGATTCTGATACAAAATTGATCCTCAAGACATATATAAGAAAGCCTCAAAAATCCTTATAGAAGGAAAAGTATACATTTAAATAATTCATCAAGATCGAATGAACCCCAAGTCCACGAACACCTCCATAAGTCGACGTGTCACCAAGTGTCTGTCCAGCGAGTGCTACAGAAGAAGAGCTGATGCTTGTACCTGCTAAACACAGCTTGGGTAGGAGTGAGAAATAAGCTCAGTAGGATTCTACGCTACGACACTCACAAAGGAAGGGAACATTAAAGTGCCAGGTTCCAACTCATCTCTAGGGGAACCCCATGTCACGTACACCGTCTACCCCATGGCATACACCTTGATGACCTCTACTGCTGTAAACAGTCGTCCCTCTCAACCAAGCGACTCCAGCGCTGAAACAACAGGGGTAGAACACAAGATGGTACGTAACTCCCCCTGATAGTGGAACTGAGACTAAGACTGGAACCTATGACGACCTCTATAACTCAATCAATATAATTGCAGGCGACTAGACAATAACCTCAAATCATCAGATTATTATAACAGATTAAATCCTAGACCTTGCTACCCATCCTCGGTCCTAAGGCTAGATCCGAGCTGCCCGAGCCCTCCGATCGGCGATTTACCATCACCCACGCCTAGCCTAGGAATGCATCTGGTGCAAACAATTCATGTATGATCATACACACAGACAACAGTTCAGGCTTACAACAATATGCCAAGTATTACACAGGACCAGGCGCAACAAATAGCTCACCTAAGGGTAAGCATAGCATTGGTCTAAAATAAGTGGAATAAATAGGCACTCATGTCTACAACGGGATACATCCCCAGCTAAATAGTTGAATAACCAAAGCAACAATTATTATAATATTTTATTCAAAGCTGAGGGCGTACTTAAGGCCCATTTATTCTACACACCCCAGGGAAGGGGTGACTCCCCTGATTCAACCACAAGCCACGCATGGGCTTACACAGATATAATAATATATAACTAAGATAAGATTAAAATAATCGAGTTATTGAAATCAAACCAATTCTACAGCAAACCTCGAAAAATCCAATCTTTCAATCTAGCCGTCCAATCGACATGAAATTTGATATGCCCACTCAATGGCATACCCCGAAAGACAGATCCAAAAACTGGATCGATCAGTTAAACGAAAATAGATCAAAACCTACAATTTCTGTAAAAATCTAGATTTTATAAACTAATCAAAATCCTATTGAAAATAACTTGGATTAAAACCATACTTTGCAGATCTCTTCCAAAGATCATTAAGATCATGTCCTCAAAAAATCAGATCAATTAGATAACGCAAAGCTACTTAAATTCACCAATTAAGATGTGTGCCCTGTTCCAGCACAACCAGACCATTTAATTCACAATAAATCATAGATAAATCAGAAAATCATGAAACCAGTTGTAATCGAAAGATAACTCAGAGATCTAATGCATTTGAAAATTCAGGACGGTTTCATCTGACAGAAAATCAAAATTAAAAAAAATGAAAATTCAGATGTGAACTCATTAAGATGCTTGGGGTCCAATCTAATGCATTTGAAGGGAGAATTACTGAAACTTTTGACTACCCACCATAGTCAAGAGAGTGATATGAGAATGCCAACTACTCTGAATGGAAAATTCGGGAGGTGGAATTCAGCACAAGGAGTGGTTTGAAGTTGGAGGAGGGCTTGTGAGGTCCCACACTCACTATCCATGGCTCTCATTCATTTGTTGCTTTTAGCCTGCCTTTTATGTGGCTGCCTTCTCCTCTACTCTTCCTTCCTATTAAGAGCTGGGGCTGAGCTGTGCCCTTATGCTTCATGACTTCAAGTTGGCCCTCCTCTAATATAACATTTTATAAATTAGTTATCTCTATCATGTCTAATAGATCATAAAAACTCAAGATTTTAATATATTTATACAGGGATTAAGAGATAATTGTGTAACCAATTTAGTTCTTAGTGGTTGATCGTTAAAAATCTAATCAAAGGTCAGAAATAGAGCATTCAGATGTTTTTAAATTTATTACAGAAAAAAGCTTCTTGAGCTACATGAAGAGCATGGCAAGGACATCTCTAGCTAGCTAATAGGTCCTGTTTTTTTTTTAAAAATAAATCCATACTTACATTCAAGTAAATATAAAAAAGAATCAATAAATGGCAATACCATCCTATAACTATCACATCATTGATAATTGGCTCGATTATAATGATATCAAGCTGGAGATCTCTGAAAAAACATGGTAGTTGTTACCATAAATAACGACCGAGTAGATCAACCAATGATTGACAAACACGAATGATATTAACGGTCAAAAATATGATTTTGATTGATCAAACAATATGACCAGCTAGGCAATTGATTGACCAAAGATGTTGACCCATGAACAACGCTGATCGACGAACGGTGCTGTCCGATCTCCCATATGATGGTGTCATCAGAGAAGTGGAAAATGTGGAAGTTACCATGACACATGGAGGCCGACGGATCGCCCAGATTGATGGTGCAGCAATTAAAGGAGGAAGACACAGAGCATCACTTAGACGGTTATGAGGCTGTTCCAGGCGGTTATCTAGATCCAGTAACATGTATAAATATGTAACTTACTTAGAGTAAACTCGCTTGCACTCCCGATCCAGCTACGCGCGGAGTATCCCTTATTTAATCATGTACCCTGTACTTTGTTTTCTTGTAAGTGGCTCTTAATCAATGCAATGTCCTGTTTTCAGTTCTTTCCTGCGTCCATAATCTCAGTTTAATGGCTTTCCTGATAAATCATGTTATTATGCTTTCGTTAGATTAGGATGGCTATGCCTTTCTACATAGATTTACTTGCTTTCTTAAGTAGATTGATCCGCTTTCTTTTAGCATAGATTTACTTGCTTTCCTAGGTAGATTTATCTGCTATAAATTAGTGTAAGGTTAAATTGCTTTCTAGTGCTTATCTTACCATCTCTCACACCGTTTTCTTAGATAAGTTTAGGTAATCATTTGATCTCGCTCGATCTAATCCAGCAAACTAGTCAAGTTGCATTAGATCCGATCGGTCATGATCTCTAGGCAGATTGACACATCCATTCGAACCGAGTTTGTAGGAGTTTGAATCTTGTTACGTCCCAGATCAATCACATCAGCAACACTTGTTAATTTGGTCGGTCACTGATAGTTGTCGACCAAGCTCCCCAGCAAAACCAAGCGGAAAACAATAGCATAGTTTTTCAAAGTGTTCTCTATTTCAAGAAAAAATTAGCATCACATAGAAAGAGCTATGAGCGTACGTCCATCGAGGACTTATTAGGGTTACGTAGTGCTATGGATCAAGGCCTTATTAGGGTTACGCGTAATATTACGCGTCAACTTTTATGTTGATATAAATAAATTCAGCTGTTTGTTTCAATCTTGTAGTTTGAGGTTTGTAATAATGTAATTAGTAGTTAGTATATGTGTGGGACGAGGTCTGCCCATTAAGTACCGCTTCGTATATTATGTCTTTTATGTTTTCGATATCTTCTACACCATGCTGCTTCACCGATTGGTTTGTTGTTTGAAGTAACCTCATCACCTCTCGCCTTCGGTTGGTTCTTCTAGGGCCAAGTGTAACAATTGGACAACACTCCATTAGATTTTGTAGTTGCGCTTAAGCCTCCAGGCTCAATAACAAAAAGCTAGAAGTTGCTCCTATCTTCGTAATTGGATTTTTAATCTTTTCTGACATGTAGAATGTGACTATTTATACATGTAGACATTACAAAGTAAATTTTAGATGGGGTTTTCTATATACATCACAAAAACTACTCTTTGTACCGATGTCTTTACATTTAGTGGTTACTCACTGAGCACCATATTACATGTTTGGTGGGCAACCACCAAACACTGTTAATTGTTTTGTGACATTACTCGGCTTAGTGGTTTCCCACCGAACATGTAACATAATTTTCAATGGAAAAACCACCAAACAATGAAAAATAAAGTGTGGTGTATTGAGTAACTTATGGGGTATTTAGGATTCTCCCAACCTAGGCGCTGAAACCTGATTTCTCTCAACAAAGGGAACTCCAATAATTCTAATTCTAGCCCATGTCATAATCATTATATCTCTACCCCGTGGGAGAGTTCGTTAGTAATGAGTTGATCAGCTAGTCTCGTGTACCGTGTATATTATTCACTCAGTTTCAGTGGGATTGAAATAAAATATATCGATTTGCTAACAGGTCTGGTTTCTCTTGTGCGATTAAACATCACATGCTAGTTGAGACCGCAGGACCTGATGTGCAGCCAATAATTGGTTGGATCTACAATCCAACTCAAAAAAAATATATGAAAATAAAGCAAACAAAATCAACCCTGATATCAGTATATAAGGAAGCCTACCAAAGCAGCATGCATCAAATAGTAGTGATTTGTACACATGCTCAACCTCACTCCGAACCCTTATTAGACCCCACTCAAATCACCAAATAGAAATTTCCATGCACAGACAGTGAAGAAAATTAATCTTTATTCTGAAATCCAAAATAAGCCAAATTTATGTAAAAGAAAAGTAAGCGAATGAATCTAAACAAGAGTCCAATCTAATAGAAAAGAAAGAGAAGATAATATATATAACCTAATAAGACACCATATATATCGCCTCCGCCGATCATGGTCATTATCATCGGGCAGCCAGGGTTGGGGATGGGGCGCGAGATATCCTCAACTCAATCGAGCTATATGGCCCGTTGGGATGGTCTTTGATGAAGATGTTGCAGCAGCCAAAATCCGAAAGGGCGTTGTGAACGGTGCCGGTGAAGGTGCCTCGGAAACGATACTCACCATCGCCGTCGCAATGGATCAAGCGGAATCGCCCACGTTGAAAGCCGCCGCCATCGTAACTAATCCAGACATCCGCAAAGGCATCTTCTGCAGGGCGAGAAAGTGTGTCGAGAAAGTCGAGAGCCCGAAAAATCCGGTCGAGCATGAAATTAACCCGAAGGATGATTTTAGAATCATCATGGCCGGAATGTTGAACTGAAACCATGTGGAAGCTAGGAGTGCCAGATAGGAAGAAGGCCTCTTGGCTGGAAGGATCTTGGTTGATGAGCAAATAACCCACGTAGTCTGTGACGTATGTGTAAGTGCTGACGATGATGCGGTCTTGCACAGAGATCGACAGATTTCGGGAGGGCATACGGATGGAAATACGGATATTAGAAGGTGGAGGGATGGAATAATCGAGAAGATCGTCTTCCATCGAACTTGTTTCTTTTTTGTTCGAGAAAGATACTAGAAAGCAGATTTAGGTAGCTACGGGAGAAGATACAACCCTAGAGATGTGTATAATATATATCTTTATGGTAGGGATACGTTCCGCAATATCCCAGTCGTACATCTAGTCCGGATAGCATTAGGACCTAGGAGTCCTTCTGACTTCTAATCAGGTCAAGTAGTTGGTCGAGCCAAGGGGAGTCTGATTTGGATTTAGACTTGCAGGATAACAAGAAGAGCATGGTGGTCGGGTGAAGAGGGATGGAGGAGGGGAGAAAGGAGAGCAGGGTGGGCAGTAGCAATGACGTGGATGATTCCGAATTGAATCGGATGATCGGCAACTATAGCTACGATGAGGCCGAGGCTCTTACAGAGGAGATGGAAGAACAGAGCCAGATTGTTGAAGACGTTTTCAGGATCAAGGACCTGCTCTCTAACGAAGACGAGGTCTGTCTAGTCTCTTTCTAGTCCTTTGGTTCGGATTTTTTGTCTTCTTGGCGATTGATTCATGGCTCTGTGTTCTTTTTTTTTTTTGCATTCTTCTGATGAATTGAAGTCCCGGCAATTGAATTTCCTATAAACTAGTTTCTTAGGAAATGGAGAGATGATAGTTGTGATCTTGAGAAGGATTGTGAGTTTATAATCAGGGTTCTGATCCTCAATTCTTATCACTTTTGCGGTCGAGCAACGTCTTGCTCAGATCGTTGAGAAGGCTGCAGCTAATATGAGGCTCTCTATGGAGACTTTGAAGGTATTGTGCTCTTGTGAATTCTTGTTGTCTATACGTCTACTGGGTAGAACTTGTTATATATAGGACAACAGAAGTCTACTTGGGTAGCAAACATTGATGTCAACTATGGCATGTCTTCTTAGGCCACTGAGATTGGAAAGGCTGTGAATGGCTTAAGGAAACACAACTCAAAGGACATTCGCCAGTTTGTGCGGACTCTCATTGAGTAAGTTTCTTGAATTCTATCAGACTGTTTAGGTAACTGAAAAACTGGTTCCTATCTTGAGCTTGACTGAGTTCTGGTTGAGATTCTTCATGGTTGCAAGAGTTTCATGCGTTATTGTGGCCGCAAAACTCAACCCATTGTGGTTTTCTTTATTTTTGTCTTTGAATCCATAGTCCATTGTTTTAGGATCATTTTTATTCTTAAGATGACTTGCTTTAAGTATTGATAAAATCGCTGCTTTTCTGTGTAGAAACTTGTTTCGACAATCATAAATGTACCTCGACTTATGTAAACGTGTCTGGAGGGGGGCGTTAATAGGAGAACTTTGTGGGCTTTGAGAAGCTATATATGTTCATGGCCTTGGTTCATGTCTATGTCATGTAGATTTGAAAGTTATCAAGAAGTTAGCTGCCAGATTGCTATGACTAATTTTCTCCATGGTTTTTTTAAGGAAGTAAAGTTTAACAAAGAAGGAGAAGACAGTTCATATCTGAAATATTTCTGTTAATGCACAAAAATAATATTAGCGACTAATCTTCTCAATAGAACTTCAGAAGCTGACCCAATGTTTATTTTATTTCCTGGATTGCAGTTGATGGAAGGTTTTAGTTGATGAGTGGGTTAACGCCACTGCTACTATCGCTGGTGAGGCATTCTTTCTCTATTCGGCAAAAGACTTTTTGCCTCTGTCCATCTTGGGAACTAAAGTTGAGACTTCTTATATATAGGCAATTCTCCAGAATCTGTAATCCTTCCACTTTGGACGAAGAGGAAGAAGGCCTCCCTTCCCCTCCGATGGCTGAGGGGGCTTTATTGGCGACACAGACTATGTCCTTCCAGCTTTCTGAGGTGAGCAAATCTCTGTTGTAGAACATGTTCATCTAAAGGAAGTGAGTGCTTTTGAAATGAATTGACGCGGTTTGTTTTCCTGTGTATTGGATTGTTCTTCTCTGAAGTTCTTTTATGGGATGGATGATGATGGAAGTAAGTGTTAGACATTTTCTCTTGCATTGCTGCCTTTTCCCTGGTTTTGATTCTCTTGTTTACTGATGTCATCATTTTTTGTGAACTTTCGACACAGATCCTAGAGCCAATGGGGACTATGACAAGAACAAGAAGCAGGAGAATGGGAGAAGGTCCGTTGGTAATCATAAACCTGTAGAGCAGCAGCAGGAACAGGAGCATCCTCCTCGTCGGGTGGTCATCCCTGAAGATAGGAAGCTGACTAGGAGGCAAGGACCTGTGGTTAGGCAAAATAAGCCACAAGATACTGCACATGGCCGTCCAAAACCTCACGATAATACGAACAGGCAAAGTAGGACTGCTGCTGCTGATACTGGCCCCGGGAGACCACTGAAACTTGCTTCTGAGCAGAAGTTTGCTAGTGAGATGAGGCCCCGTCATCAACAGGACACTTCACTGGCTCAAAGAAAACAAGTCTCTGATGTACGTATTTCTTGTTGACACCAACTGGAATATAATTTTAATTGGATATAATGTCACAGCTTTTCTCACTCTTGGAATATCCTGTCTAGAAATCAAAGTTTTCTGAAGAAAGCTTCAGTGCGAGCAAAGCTAGAGGTTGCCAAGAGTAAGCTTCAGGAAGGTTACCAACAAGCAGAGAATGGTCAGCTCATTTTCGTTTCGGTTGTCATCAAATGATTCAATGTGAAGTCCTTCGGTTTTTCAGATTATGGAATTCAAACTGATCTGCCACGGGTTATCTTTGACGCAGCCAAGAAACAAAGGACGATACAAGCGATGGAAATTCGGGATATACCAAAGCAGGGCCATAACCACAGGCATCCAGTCATGAAACCTAAAAGCGGCGTTAGGAGCTGGGCAAACGGCCTGCTCTAATCTTCCTAATTTCAAAGAGTCCTTGGGCCAAGCCATGGGAAGTCCTTTTTCTTGCATTTGAAGACCATCAAATCTGAGAACCGGTGGATTCATCACGGAATATCTTCAGCAGCTGAAAGCAGTTGCAAAGAGTCGGATGCCTGTGCGGAACATAACAATTTTACCACTAAATACTCTCGAGACATTTTGATAAGTTATTTTTGGAAAGCAGGATGACATGCTGAGATGATGGTTTCAGGGGTTACAGTTGAATGAGGGATGGTTAATTGGATGACCTGTGTCATGGAATTTGGCCAGCGGGATCGCATGTATCGCGCCGACACTGGCACAATTCCGCGTTAACAATACAGAGCGGAGCCTCTTAAAGAAGAAAATATACTCAGGACGGTTTCATCTGACAGAAAATCAAAATTAAAAAAATGAAAATTCAGATGTGAACTCATTAAGATGCTTGGGGTCCAATCTAATGCATTTGAAGGGAGAATTACTGAAACTTTTGACTACCCACCATAGTCAAGAGAGTGATATGAGAATGCCAACTACTCTGAATGGAAAATTCGGGAGCTAGAATTCAGCACAAGGAGTGGTTTGAAGTTGGAGGAGGGCTTGTGAGGTCCCACACTCACTACCCAAGGCTCTCATTCATTTGTTGCTTTTAGCCTGCCTTTTATGTGGCTGCCTTCTCTTCGACTCTTCCTTCCTATTAAGAGCCGAGGCTGAGCTGTGCCCTTATGCGTCATGACTTCCAGTTGACCCTCCTCTAATATAATATTTTATAAGTTAGTTATCTCTATCATCAAAATAGATCATAAAAACTCAAGATTTTAATATAATTTATACAGGGATTAGGATAACGATTCTTTCTTGGGATTGTAGTCGGTATGGCTGATAAGATGGAGTTTGGAGTTGAGGATAATCCAGGGAATGATAAAGGATGTTTTTATCAACACCACCTTTCTTTTCTTGTTTTCTTATGTGGATAACACTTTTTTTGTGTCCATTATAAGGGTCTTGTGCCATTGGTCCCCTCCATCTACACACCTCTATATTTTTTAATTTAATTAGAGATCACATGGTTTTTAATACCATAATTAATCATTTCACAAAGGTCTATTGTATAAAATTAAGAGATAGTACAGAGTAGACTTGTGGGGGGAGATCCAAGGTGATAGATTTCATAACAAACCCGCATACGAATCAAACTAATCTTAGACATAAAACAAATAAATCATTGACAATATCCATGTAATTGGTTGGACAACTTAACCCACAAGATGACAGGATTTTGCATCAATTCTGTCGCAAAACCAAACTTTCACCTAATTCTTTAACTCAGTTTAACTTTTTTTTTTCCCATGAAAGATGACTGATTCATTCGCATCAGAATAGATAGATTGGCTTGAAAGTTGAGAATTTAGACACGATCTATTCATAGTTATGAGACGAGTACACACACTATGAGATTTTGTAACCGATTTAGTTCTCAGTGGTTAATTGGTAAAAATCTAATCAAGGGTCAGAAATAGGTCATTCTGATGTTTTTTTAAACGGATAATTGATAAAACCCTCATATTGTAGAAAGTTTTTGGTAAAAACTCCATTTGACATGTTTTTTTGGTTATAGCATCATTTTATATGTTTATTTTGACCGGTGTATTAACAAAAGAGTAAATGTGTCTGATAGTTAAATATATTTACTAGGCATAGTGGTTGCGGCGTAGCCGGTGGACGACGAGGTGGATGGTCGCCGGAATTGGGATATGGCAATCCATGCCTTGGTCGTCATTGGGGAAGGAGAAGGAAGCGGCGGGGTGACATCCTGAGGCTTATAAAAAGATCATAAAGTAATGAGACGGTGGAGGGCGGTGGTGGTGGCTACGGATGGTCTGGACCGCCGGAGTTGGGATCTGGCGATTCAGGCCTTGATCGAGGTTGGGGAAGGAGGAGGAAGTGGCGGAGTGACCTCCTGAGTCTTATAGAAGCTTCATGAGGTCACGAGGCGGCGGAGGGCGGCGGTGATGGTGGATCTCGTCGGTGGCGGTAATGGTGGATCTTGTCGGTGGTGGATTTGGGTGCAGGTCGTCGGTGGAGGCGGTGTGGAGGGCGGTGGATGTTGTAGGAGGGTTGAGGGTGATGAGGGGAGCTGATTGGTAGTGGTTTGGAGGTGTGGCTTGGCTGAAGTAGCGAACAGTAATGGCAGCTCGCTGACGAGCCGCTTGAGCCGACTGCGAGCTAGGACGATGAAGTCCCGGCTCACTATCAGCTTGCGAGTGAGCTAGACCGAGGCGAGGGTGGAGAGAGAAAGAAGAGAGAGAAAAGCTGGGAAAATAAAAAAAATAGGGCAAAAAGGGGTAGAAAATAGGAAAAATGGGTAGAAAAATAGGAGAAAAAAATGAAAAAAGATGGAGAAAATTACAGAACAAAAGTGGAGATGATTGAAGAGACTTTTGATAAAGAATCTCTGCCAATTAAGTTGTAATTTGAAGAGTTAAAGATGAAAATGCAGGACGGATAAAAATGCCTTTAAAAAGATGAAAATGCATTAAAAAAGTTTAAAACGATGAAAATACGTTCAAAAATATGAAAATACATTTAAAAACATAAAAATGCATTGAAAAGATGAAAATGAATTTAAAAAGATAAAAATACATTTAAAAAGATGAAGATGCATTTAAACGATGAAAATGGAGATAAAAATAAAGTTAAAAAATAAAATAAAAATGGAGTTAAAAAGATGAAAATGCATTTAGAAAGTTGAAAATGCATTTGTAAAGATGAAAATGGAGTTAAAAAGATAAAACTAAAGTGAAAATGATGAAAATTGATTTAAAACGATGAAAATGTAGGAAAGTTAAAAATGTAATTAAAAAGATAAAAATGAATTAAAAAAAGATAAACATGAATTTAGAAAGATAAAAATAAATTTGAAAAGATGAAAGTAAATTTAAAAAGAGGAAAATACATTTAAAAAGTGAAAATGCATTTAAAAAGATGAAAATGGAGTTAAAAAGAAAAAGATAAAGTTAAAAAGATAAAAATGGAGTTAAAAAGAAAAAGCTAAAGTTAAAAAGATAAAAATGGAGTTAAAAGGATGAAAATGCAGGAAAGATAAAAATGCATTTAAAAAGAAAAAATGCATTTAAAAAGATAAAAATGCATTTAAGAAGATGAAAATGCATTTAGAAAGATGGAAACGTAGTTTAAAATATGAAAATCCAAGAAAGATAAAAAAGCAATTAAAAAGATAAAAATGGAATTAAGAAGATAAAAATGCAGTTAAAAAGATAAAATTGTATTGACGGCCAAATAAGCTCAATTTTAGGTCGTCAATTTTTCAAATTTTATGTACAAATTTTCAATTTTAGATCATCAATTTTTCAGAATTTATGTACAATTTTGATACGTAATTTGTATTTATGTAGAAATTATGCTATGATGCAGCTGATTTGGGTCTGATTGACTTGAATTGGGTTTGATTGACTTGAAATTGGTCTGATTGACTTGAATTGGGTCTGATTGACTTGAACTGGGTCTGGTTTGGATTGCTGGGTCGAAGCCTGCTGAATCGACTTGGGTCTGGCTTAAACCAAGTCCTGTTGGATCTGAAATATGTGCATGGTTTGATCGGACCAACCCAGTGACCTGAATCTGGGCCTGGGCTTGTTCAGGTGCGACGGTTGAGGATTGCTGGGGGTTTATTGGTGGTGGTGTCGGAGGTCGGTGTCGATGATGGAGACGTGGTGGGAGAATGGGGAAGCGATCCAACGATTTGGATCGGGCCGAGAGGTGGTAGAAGGGGCAGATCCGGGAAGGGTGGCACCGGATTTGAGGGAGAAGGGGAGGTCGACGGAGATCCAACGATGAGGATCTGGCCGGAAAATGGTGGCGGAAGTGTCATGAGGTGGCGGGGATACCGGATTTGGGACCGAATGGTGATTTGGTGGTCATAGACGGTGGCGTTAGGAGGTGGTGGTGCCGGAATCGAGAGGGGGAGCTCGGGTTGGGGGTTCGGCTGATTAGGAGAGGTGTGGAGGCAGTGGACGTTTTAGGGTGAGATCGTAGCGGCGTCAGAGAGAAGCTGGGGAGGAAAGCGGACGACGTTGTTGGGTGGTGGCAGCGCCGGATCTGAGAGAGGAGAAGAGCTTGGACAGCGATGGAGGGCTTGCTCTCTAACGAAGAGGAGGTCTGTCTCATCTCTTTCTCATCCTTTGGTTTCGATTTTTTGTCTTCTTGGTGATGGATTCATGGCTATGTGATCATTTTCTTTTTTTGCATTCATGTGATGAATTGAAATCACGGCAATTGAATTTCCTATAAACTAGTTTCTTAGGAAATGGATAGATGATAGTTGTGATCATGAGAAGGATTTTGAGTTTATAATTAGGATTCTGATCCTCAATTCTTATTACTTTTGCGGTCGAGCAAGGTCTTGCTCGAATCGCTACAACTAATGAGGCTCTCTGTGGAGATTGTGCTCTTGTGAATTCTTGTTGTCTATACATCTACTGGGTAGAACTTGTTATAGAACAACAGAAGCCTAGTTGGGTGGCAAACATTGATGTCAACTGTGGCATGTCTTCTTAGGCCACTGAGATTGGAAAGGTTGTGAATGGTTTAAGGAAACACAACTCTAAGGGTGCGTTTGGTTGCACGGCGGGAGAGGTAAAGGGAGAGGGAGTGGGAGAGGGAGTGGGAGAGGCAGAGGAGTCGAGAGGAATGAGATTGCTCTCGTCAGTGTTTGACCATGGGAGTGGGAGAGGGAAAGACAGTTGCTTGTGTTTCATATGTCCAAATTAAGATGAGAAAGCGTAGGAATGATATTGAAGTTACTAATGTACCCTTGCTATATTATCTCATTAATATGACGTATTTTGTGATCTTAAACTTTGTATTTTAGTCATTACAAGAAAATCATGTTTTATGTGACAATGTTTCAATGCCAATGAGAAAACTTGTGACTAAACATAGGTATTTAGTGACACTTTCATTTGTTGTCACACATGGCTGGTTGTCATCTAATAATCTGTGACAAAGTGATTGGCGTTGTCACATATTAGTGACGATTTAGTGACAAGTTCGATTTTCTGTCACTGAAATTTGTCACCTTAAATGATATCAATAAGTTCGGAATAACATATTTTTTCATTTGTGACAAGAATATATTAGACGTCACTAATATTTGTTAGTGATAATTGATTGTTGTCACTAAAGCTGTTACATTTGTTACTAATGGTCATCATCATTTTCTCTCTTCTATAGCAGATCTCACCCATCCATATGAAATTGACCAGAAAATCAAGGTACTCTGACAAATATGCATATTGAATATTGTTTATTCGCGAGTCCACCAACCACTTTCATTCTTATTTCTGTGGAGTGTGATCGCCGGAATTAGATCTCGAGTTGAAGCTCTGCTCGCGAGCTTTCAATCTGAACAGAATAGTTATCAAGTTCGAGCTTGTTTTTAATTCGAGTTCTATTTATGGGTTCAAGCTTGGCTCGAGCTCGAGCTTAATCAGTTCAATTACAACCACGCTCATGAGGACATTCACTTTCATTCTTATTTGTTAGACAAGAATGAAATTTGTCACTGAAATTTGTCACCTTAAATGATATCAATAAGTTCGGAATAACATATTTTTTCATTTGTGACAAGAATATATTAGACGTCACTAATATTTGTTAGTGATAATTGATTGTTGTCACTAAAGCTGTTACATTTGTTACTAATGGTCATCATCATTTTCTCTCTTCTATTGCAGATCTCACCCATCCATATGAAATTGACCAGAAAATCAAGGTACTCTGACAAATATGCATATTGAATATTGTTTATTCGCGAGTCCACCAACCACTTTCATTCGTATTTCTGTGGAGTGTGATCGCCGGAATTAGATCTCGAGTTGAAGCTCTGCTCGCGAGCTTTCAATCTGAACAGAATAGTTATCAAGTTCGAGCTTGTTTTTAATTCGAGTTCTATTTATGGGTTCAAGCTTGGCTCGAGCTCGAGCTTAATCAGTTCAATTACAACCACGCTCATGAGGACATTCACTTTCATTCTTATTTTATTAACTCAAATCCAAGTCTTGTGATTAGGTTGAAATCTAATTAAAATTAGTTTCCAACTTTGACTTAAAGTAGGACCACATACAAGTTATTCTAACTCTAACTCAAAACTATATCAGATTGGACTCTAATTAAAATTAGATTTGTACTTTGACTCAAATCCCAGGCCACATTCATTAAGATTGGGTTGTAATTAAAATTACATTTCTACTTTGACATAAACCCCAAACCACTGGTATTCTTATTATAACTCAAACCCAAGCATACCCAAAATTAAATTCAACTAGAGCATATGATAATATGTTGAAATTCGGATTTAAATGTGCCCAAAATAACCAGACTATTATGCGTAGGTTAAAAGCATCTATTTAAAGACTTACATCTCCCCTTAACTAATAGAAAATAGTACTACATGCACTACAAAAATACACCCATTTTTTTTTGCAGCGGGCCAAAACTGCTGCTAAAAGTACCCAAACCGCTGCTAAAGGAATAAGGCAGCGGTTCAACAAAACATCGCCGTTGCCTCTGCTGCCAAAAGCTCTATGGCGACGGTTTGGCGACTTAAGGCAATGGTTTAGTGATAAGGTGTACTGCAGGAAAAAGAGAACATTCTGCAGCGGAACACAACCGCTACCATTAAGTGTTGTAGCAGCTACAAAAAACCATTGCGAATGCACTTATTAGCAACACCTAGCGTACGACGACGACGACAATTACGTACTGTTGCCAAAAATGGGTCTCGGCGCGGTTCAATGGTTAGGGGCAGCGGTTGGAATCCGTGGCCAGAGCTTTTTTTGGCAATGTTTATCTTACCGTTGCTAATGTGATATTTTCGCTGCGGATCTATTTCGTTGCTAAATGTCTTGCCGCAATGTTTTCATAGGTGTTGTTAATGGTGTATTAACAGCGGTGACGGGAAATGTTTCATTAAGTTCATTTGGCAGCGGTAAGCAATTACTACTGATAGTTTATTCTGCATCATTGTAAATTCCTTTTGCAACGTTTTGCAACTGATGCAAAATGTTAATTTGACAGCGGTGTCCAAATCAATGCTAAATTTAAATTTGGTAGCAGTTGATAATTGTTGCTCAAAGTTCATTTGCAACCGTTTAGTGTTATTGCAACGGTTTGAAACTGATGCAAAAGGTCATCCCTTTTTGCAACAGTTTTGAGAGTATGTTTTCCCTCTACATTTTTTAACATAAACCAATCCAGACTTTCAAATAATATTATATAACATTTACACCATGTTATCTAATCATGTTTTGGTCATCCGAACGTACTGGATTCTCATTTATAACCCAAAAAATATTTATCATAATTCTGAAATACACCATATGAAAAATATAAGTGCTACTGTTCTCAAAACATTCAGGTTTTTCTTAAAACTAGCAGACATGTTACACCATTTTTCTCTCACATTGTCCAACAAGAGCAACATGCACAACATGGAATTTTTTTCAAATAGACGAAAATTAGGTTAAGCAATCCAATAGTTAGATATGTGAATGGTAATAAGTTTTTGCTTAGAAGTCATACTTGGATTTGCTCATGACAGTGTCCTTCTTCGAACTCTAAAACTGCCAGCATCATGAAAAGAATGAAAATATTGAAATTAATCATTATATGGATGTTTGCTTAGAAGTTAAAAAGGATGTGCAAACTGAAAGACAGTGAATATGGAAACCATGAAAAATCTGTGCTTACTAGAAGTTTCTTCTCCTAACAGAATGTGCAAACTAGTTTCATCTGTAAGTTGATGTCGAAATTCTTTTGCATGTATGGTTTTCTTGAGCAAAAGACTACTTGTGATTACACCTGATAACTACATGATGTACAGTTGAAATTCATATTTACTACAAGATACATGTCTTTATATGTGCCAATTAGCCCATCAAATTAAAGATGACAGTTTTAGTCCAATATGTGATATAAGATAGCTCATCAATATACGCACACAAGCTCAGTCAAAAGCACCACTTTCTAGCAAGGCTATCCAAATATTTATAGACAGATGATCCCATACGAGGCATGCACCTTGATTTTAAAAACTTTATCGAAAGCTCCTTCCTCTAAAGTGTCACAACGAAAAATTCTGTAAGAGGCAAATCTCACCTAACTACATTTCTTGTAGTTATAAGCTTTTGCATTTATACACTCCAAGCCTTATAAAGCATAAGAGTCTGTAACCCCTAGTCATGATCAAGAAAATCTAGGACCGAACAGTTTGAAAAATTTTAATTGATATTGGCCAGATATGTGGGAACAGAATCAGAAATTGCACAGGAATTAAAATCTCTCAGAACATGAAAGGAGGACTTTGACAGAAACACAGAGAGCACATAACTTATAGTGTTTGTTTTGCAATTCAGATTTGTCGCCTCCTCCACAATGTGATGTATCCAAAAAACTTTGACTAGACGGATTGTCTTGTCCCGCAAGACTTGCTCCTTGGAATCCATAATTCGAACTGGTCGTTCCTCGAACGTTGCATCCTTGTCGAGCTCCACTTCGCCATAGTCAAGCACATGACAGGGGTCTAAGTAATACTTCCAAAGCATCGACACATGAAAGGTAGGATGGACCGATGCTAACTGTGGGGGTAATGCCAACTGCTAAGCCACTTCGCCAACTCTCTTCAGGATCTCAAAAGCCCCGATGAATCTCGGCATAAGCATTCCTCTGCGACCAAACTGGATCAGCCCTCTGCGCGGCATCAATCGCAAGGAAACATGATCGCCCACCTCGAACTCCAAGGGTCGACACATGCTATCTGCATAACTCTTCTAGCGACTATGAGCTGCCAGCAGCCGTTGGCGAATCAGTGCAACACTCCTAGTAGCCTCCTGGATAAAATCTGGACCTAACATAGCTGTCTCACCGACCTCTGCCTAGACTCAACTAGGTCAAAATGAATGAACACTCACTATAAGAGATCAGTATCCCAAGGAATTGAAACAACCTTCATCGCAAGAATAAGTAAGGGATATGAAGTTTCCTTCTCAAAATATGAGCACCACTTATCCGCGACAAATCATCCAACTTATCCAAGTAGAGTGTCTGAGCCAAGAATCTAACATGTTCAAGTTAACTCTTACAATATCATAAAACGGCCCAACACATTATGCATAAAGAACAAGGTCCACAATTGGGTTCCATTAGGACTCATTACAAACAAAACATTTTCGTGGTTTAGATTGAAAACTTAAACATATATAATAAGAAAATATATAAAAAAAAGATCAATAGGAGAAACAAAAAAAGGACTACGAAAAATCTTACACGCAACCTATACATAATGAAAAAGTATATGCTTGAGCCAAGAAGGAATACTATTTTCCCAAGTAGTCTACTTTGATGGTAGAAAAACACTCTAGTTGTTGCCTAAATAGGAGCTTATAAGACGACAAACGCCGAAACATGATAGCATAGGCTATCACTCATAGAATCATTGTAAAATATAAATGGTATATTCCTCATAAAATGAATTATCATGGCTATATTGTCTCCCTAATCTAGCTCGAACATATAACATAAGGGGATAATGGGCTCTTTATCGTCTTCGAGTTTTTTGTTGGATGATGTCCTTCTCTTTTTTTCTCTTCTAATTTCTTGGCAAAGATTGGTTCTTGTTTCAGAGATCGGTGTTTATTTGTTAAAAAGTAGAAATAGGTGGAATAGCTTTAGGACTTGGGAAGATCGTTGTTGATCTTGGATCACCTATAAGATAGAGATCCGTGGTCTGGATATAGGGTAAAACGAGGGAAAATAGAAGAGAAGAAATAAGATTTTATTTTGCGAGATGATTCAAATAGAAGATGTGGTGTAATCAAATTTGGAAATTGCAAATCATTGATATGACTAAGTTTCATTATTGTTTTTGCTTTCCAATGTCTAATTGAGTGTTCTGATGCAAATTCTTTCTAGTATGTCATTGTACTCGGAAAACTTTCTTCATCTTTATAGATTAAAGTGTTCTTGCTCCTAATCTGAATCGAGCTTAAGCAACGAATACTTTTTCTGCCTAATCTTTATTAAATATTTTTGCAATCTTTCCTTGTTCCAGTTTAAAAACAGTAGCTCTTAAACTTTTGACACTTAGATTAGCTGATTATCTAAGCAATGTTGAGGTTGTTAATTTGTCCATAGTAGTCGTTCGATTATGTTTCCACGTGTTTTGAGATTTTCTATAAAGTTGTCAAGCATATGTGTTTTCTTAAGTCTTTTGTGGTAAACTGGAACTTGTGTAAATATTAATTGTTAACAACATGACTGAAAATTATTGTTAAGTGATTGTAGAATTTTAGATAACAAACATGGTTAGATTAAAAAAAAAAGAAATTCTAAATGGGCTCTTTATTTATGTATAGGTTGGTGTAAGATTTTTCGTAGTTCTTTATTTGTTGCTCCTATTGATTTTTTTCAATGTGTTTTGAGATGTTCTATAATGTTGTTGAGCATATGCGTTTTCTTAATTCTTTTGTGGTAAACTGGAACTTGTATAAATATGAATTGTTAACAACATGATAGAAAAGCATCAACATGGCTTCTCTAACATCCACCACGTACGTAACCACCATGGCTTCTCTAACATTCTACCGATAATACGTCTGAGAGAGTGTATTTATCTTGATGGAGAATCGCGTCCGTGGCACCCAAAATACGACATGCAACAGAATCATGAGAGCATATACAATTAAAAAAAATTGGCAATATGAATATGATATGTACAGTACATACATTGTTCGAGGTCCAACTAAGTAGGGTCATTCTGCTATTGTACAACATGTTTCGAGCATGTGTGTTCCATTCATGTGGCAAAAAAGAATATCAAATAGTTCTTACAATCAAACAAGACCTCTGTGTAAAATATATTCTTGAATGTGTTTGGTTTAGTGTTGTAAGTGAGAAAGCTAATATGCTTTACTTACCCCATTTGCAGCAGACAATATTACAAAAATGAATTTGCTTTTTTAAGCAATTTACTCGTTTCTTATGGGGAGTATAAGGTTAAATTCTTTCCAAATTTCCTCTGGCTTCGCCCCGCTCAGACATAGCTCTCCAGTCATATGTGCAGTCAGGGTGTAGGTCACTTTTACTTCCAATGTGAACATAGATCATCACCATGCTTTGCGTCCACTATAAGGACTGTTGGTTATAACTCAATTCATGTCAACCACAGAAGATTGAGACATTCCAAATAGGTGTTACAAGCATGAACTTTGATATCATAAACTGAGGACTATACTAGGTCCACAACACGTGCGCAAGCCAAAACTATGCCAAGTACTTGACAAGGCAACAATAAACATGAAAGACTCAGCAAAGCTGTTTAAATGATAGTCCTGAAAAGAGCACTACAACACAAGCAACGAAACACAACCAAGGCATTAAGGAAACTGTCATTAAGGAAACTATCACAAGCAACGAAACACAACCAAGCTGATGAGGATAACCAAGTTGGCAAGGAGGGTTTTGACAGAGCCATCATCGTAGCCTCCTAGCTTCCCTCTCAGACTCGAGGAGTGTAAGGATGTCGCCTTCCCACGCAGGACCCTTCACGTTCCTCATGATGAGCCGGTTCTGGTCATCCAGAAACTTGACACGAACCTGGGTCACTTGCCCTCTTGATCCAGTACGGCCCATCACTTTTACCACGACTGCAAGCTTAACCTAAGTATCCATGTTGCACGCTGAGAAAACAAGAAAAAAATGTCAAAATGTCTGGTCAGGAAGAAAAATTGGTTATCAATCTTACAGCGTATTTGGAGCAGTGAAAAAACATATCATCGACTACAAACAAATAGTTAGTGACCAGAGAAAAGGTATAAAGCTACCATGCCATTAAGCTTATAAAACTAAAAGCAGTCAACTTGTGTAATGGCTTAAATTTAGGGATTCCTTAATGATTTAAGGGAAACATCCTTCTTTTTCCTCATAAGCGCAACCTTCACCTAATTCAACTTGATAAAAACTTGGTGAAATTTTATCTCCTAATACATGAGCATGTCCACGCAGACTAATGGACTGCATAGGTAAGCCATGTCAAAATGAATAAACACCCACTATAAGAGATCAGTATCCCAAGGAATTGAAACAACCTTCATCGCAAGCGTAGTATCTCTGAAACAAGAAAATATTCCACCAATTTCTCACTTACAACACTGAACCAAACACATCCAAGAATATATTTTATCAAGAGGTCTTGGTTGATTGTAAGAATTATTTGATATTCTATTTTGCCGTACGATTGCGACACACATGCTCGAAACATGTTGTTCAATAGCAGAATTTGCCTTCTTAGTTGGACCTCGAACAATGTATGTATTGTACATATCATATTCATATCGCTAATATTTTTTAATCACTTATGCTCTCATGATTCTGTTGCAGGTCATATTTTGGGTGCCACGGACGCGATTCTCCATCAAGATATAGACACACTCTCAGACGTATTATCAGTACAATGTTAGACAAGCCATGGTGGTTGTGTGAGGTGGATGTTAGACAAGCAATGTTGATGCTTTTCTGTCATGTTGTTAACAATTTAGATTTACACAAGTTCCAACTTACCACAAAAGAATTAAGAAAACGCATATGCTCAACAACATTATAGAACATCTCAAAACAAGTTGAAAAAGATCAATAGGAGCAACAAATGAAGGACTACGAAAAATCTTACACCAACCTATACATAAATAAAGAGCCCATTTAGATTGTCTTCTTTTTAGAATCCAACCATGGTTGTTATCTAAAATTCCACAATCACTTAACAATAATTTTCAATCATGTTGTTAACAATTAATATTTACACGAGTTTCAGTTTACCACAGAAGAATTGAGAAAACACATATGCTTGACGACATTATAGAACATCTCAAAACATGTTGAAATATTATCGAACGGCTAGTATGGACTAATTAACAAACTCAATATTGCTTAGATAATCAGCCAATCTAAGTGTCAAAAGTTTAAGAGCTACTATTATTAGACTAGAACAAGAAAAGATAACAAAAATATTTAATGTGAGGACCTGTCCCTCTACCCCTGTGGCTCGCTGTAGACCGCAAGGGCAATTTGGTAAATTGCACTTTGTTGGTTTGTTTCACACCCGCGTGTGCACACACTGGCCATGTATGTTTTCGTGTTTGTTTAGAATGGCTAGGTAAACCCGAGATCGGAAGATCTGAGCTTGGGCTTGTGTTTTAGCCTAAGTTTGCCTTTCTGAGTAAAGGAGATCGATCTGGATGGCTAGGGAGATCGATCTGGATTGCAAAGGAGATCGTTCTGGATTTCAAGGAGATCGATCTGGATTGCAAATGAGATCAATCTCACATGCCTTGGAAATCGATCATGCTCGAGTCGGTGTTTTCTTTCTCTTTCGCGAGGACGGCCGTCGCTCTCCCCTGTCAGAGAGGGAAGACTTCCCCTCCCCTTTCCCAGCTTTTCCCCGTTTTCTCCGGCTTTCCCCAGGCTTTTCCCTTCCTTTTCTTTCCTCTCCTTCTCCTCCTTTCTTCTCCCTTCTTCCTTTCTCTCCCGAAGCCCTGTTTTTCCCCAGTTTCCGGCAGCCACCTTGCTCTCCTCCGTTCTCCCTCCTCCGGCCATCTTTTCCGGCGTTCTAAGGCTCGTTGGATTCGTGACAACGAGAGGAAAATCCCTGAAGTGGTTTGGAAGCTTGTTGGTGATCAAATCGCGGGGAATCAGCCGAGGAAAGCGCAGCTAGGTAGGGTTATACCTACTGATGTTTATTTCGGGTGTTCTTGAGATCTAGCCGTTGGATCTTATTGATCCTTGCGTTTTTGGGTTCCTTATGCCTTTTAGATTAACTGATATAAGTTTCATGTTAATCAGTTGAGATTTGAGTAGGTTTTATGCAAGATTAATCTTGGATTTCTGGTTTTCTGCTGTTCTTGAAGAACAGCCGGCTTGCATCGAGTTTTCCGGCCGGCATGTACATGATCTTGGCTTTCCATAAACATAAGAGTTGTATAACTATTCGCTACCTTTCCATTCCATCTTGTTTCGTAATTTTCTGATTTTAGTACGATTTCTTATGAATTGTTTTCTGAAGGGCTGCGTTGCAGCAATTAATGGGTAAGTTAGTTTGATTAACGATTTTGATTAGCGTTTTCCCGTTAATCCAACCGTTGGATGATTATGAATTTTGGATATGTTCATCCTGATATATATACCTACTGGTGGTTAAGTTGGATCTTGAATCCGAAATCGTTTGGATGTCAGATCGACGGGATCAATTAGCCCCTAAGTAGAGGTTTTGAGGGTTTTTGATTATAATATTATATTTCGGAATATAATATTATATTGTTACTATTCATCATTAGTTTTCGGGGTTGCTTCCCGTTGCAGGAGTCCGCGGTTGACGATCGCGGTACCGTCGTAATGCCGAGACCCGCTGCAGCAATCCAGTAGACTTATATGATGCTTGGCATACTGTTGCATGCCTTTCTTATTATCTGTGTATGTCATAGCATGCATTGTTGTTGTGTGCATTAGTTGCATTGGTTAGGGCGTGGGTGATCTTTGGGTCGCCGTCCCGAGGCTGGAAGCTCGGACTTAGCCCTAGGACCGAGGTTGGGTAGTTTGGACTCGGTTTGAATGGTGGTGTCCAGTCGATTCGATGATAGGCTTAGATGACTGGTACACTTGTGATTTGGTGATTGTAGAGGTCGTGTCGGCCTTGAGTCGGATGCTGAGGTGTAGCCGGTGTCCCACTGTGCTGACCTTTGGTGTGGCCAGTGTTTGTTGAGCTTACTGAGTGCCGTCCCTGGGCCTCAGGGACACGCGTCCCACTGTGCTGACCTTTGGTGTCACCAGTGTTTGTTGAGCTTACTGAGTGCTGCTTCTAGGCCTCAGGGACACGCGGTGGGGTTATGGGACCCCTGTATACACCCAGGTCCTACTTAAGGGCGACACTGTTGCGTTTCCCTCTTCCTTCTGTGTGTCGTAGTGTAGGTCCTACTTAAGTGCTCACACCTACCCGGGCTGCGTTTTGCAGGTGCAGGCGTCAGTTCTTCCTCTGTGGCCCCTACCGGGCAGTTGGACGGCGGTGCGTCGCCCGGCCTGGTTGGGCTTTCGCGGGTCGGGGCGCGACATTTAATCCTCTCCTCCTCTACACTTAAAGATTAGGCAGAAATAAGGTATATTTTGCTTAGGGTTGATTCAAATCAAGAGTAAGAACACTTCAATCAACAATGATGATGAAAGTTTTCCGAGTACAATGACATAGTAGAAAGAATTTGCAGGAAGAAGCTCAATTAGACATTGGAAGGCAGAAACAACCATGAAACTTAGTCATATCTATGACTTGCAATTTCCAAATTTGATTACAACACATCTTGTATTTCAATCATCTCTCAAAATCAAATCTTATTCCTTCTCTTCTATTTACCCTCGTTCCCTATGTCCAGACCACGGATCTCAATCTTACAGGAAATCCAAGATTAACGACGATCTTCCCAAGTCCTATAGCAATTCCATCTATTTCTACTTTGGAAAAAATAAATACCGATCACTAATATAAGCGTACTATCTCTAAAACCAAAACCAATCTTTGCCAAGAAATTAAAAGAGAAAAAAAGAGGACATCATCCAACAAAAAAAACCAAGACGATAAAGAGCATCGCATAAGATAACCAGATAAACGACGAATTTACTGCGATTAAAAAGAAGAAATTTTACCTCAATGGATTGCCCTTTGTGCCTGACGAGATGATCGCTGGAGAGCTGCAGGCGGCTAAGCGTAGAGAGGAAAACTAGCCCTCAGTTGGGTAGGGTCGGGCAAGATTGAATTAGAGTGGATTGGGTGAGCCATATTGACATCGACTCGAGTCCATTCTGAGTTTTTTTTGGGTGCTAGATTCTAAATGGGCTTTTTATTTAAATGATAGTCCTCAGAACGAGGCAGCCATGGTCAATGGAGTGCCCGGCGAGATCGAGAGGCTTCATAGAAAGCTGGGCCTGATACGTGCCCTGCTCATCGATGCAGAAAGGAGGTAGAGCCAGGAAGAAGCCATCAAGCACTGGTTGAACGAGCTCAAAGATTCATGTAAAATGCTGATGATATTATTGATGAGATCCACATCGAGAACGCCAAACGCATCACACAGGAGAATCCTCCTCTTCTTCTTCAACAAGGCAACGGGTACGTACATTCAACCCTTCTCACTTATTTTTCCACACTTTGTTATCTTATATTCCTATTTAGGATTGAAATTAGTTTCCGGATATAGGTAGAAAAATGGTATTTGTTGCTTAAGCTTGATTTAGATCAGGAGTAAGAACACTTCAATCTACACTGATGAAGAAAGTTTTGCAGGAAGAAGCTCGATTAGACATTGGAAGGCAAATACAATCATGAAACCTAAGTCATATCAATGACTTGCAATTTCCAAATCTGATTACACCACATCTTCTATTTCAATCATCTCTCAAAAAAAAATCTTATTTCTTCTCTTCTATTTACCTCGACCCTTGGAGTTCGAGGTGGGTGATCATGTTTCCTTACGATTGATGCCGCGCAGAGGGTTGATCCAGTTTGGTCGCAGAGGAAAGCTTATGCCGAGATTCATCGGGCCTTTTGAGATCCTGAAGAGAGTTGGCGAAGTGGCTTACCAGTTAGCATTACCCCCATAGTTAGATTTTATTTTGAGGGATGATTGAAATAGAAGATGTGGTGTAATCAAATTTGGAAATTGCAAGTCATTGATATGACAAAGTTTCATTATTGTTTTTGCCTTCCAATGTCTAATCGAGCTTCTTACTGCAAATTCTTTCTAGTATGTCATTGTAGTCGGAAAACTTTCTTCATCATTATAGATTGAAGTGTTCTTACTCCTGATCTGAATCAATCCTAAGCAACAAATACCATTTTTCTGCCTAATCTTTACGTGTAGAGGAGGTGAGGATTAAATATTTTTGTTATCTTTCCTTGTGCTAGTCTAATAATAGCAGCTGTTAAACTTTTGACACTTAGATTAGCTGATTATCTAAGCAATGTTGAGGTTGTTAATTAGTCCATACTAGCCATTCGATAATGTTTCAACGTGTTTTAAGATATTCTATAATGTTGCCGAGCATATGCGTTTTCTTAATTCTTTTGTGGTAAACTGGAACTTTTGTAAATATTAATTGTTAACAACATGACTAAAAATTATTGTTAAGTGATTGTGGAATTTTAGATAACAACCATGGTTAGATTCTATAAAGAATAAATTCCAAATGGGCTCTTTATTTATGTATAGGTTGGTGTAAGATTTTTCGTAGTCCTTTATTTGTTGCTCTATTGATCTTTTTCAACGTGTTTTGAGATGTTCTATAATGTTGTTCAACATATACATTTTCTTAATTCTTTTGTGGTAAACCGGAACTTGTGTAAATATGAATTGTTATCAACATGACAGAAAAGCATCAACATGGCTTCTCTAACATCCACCTCGCACGTCACCACCATGGCTTCTCAAACATTCTACCGATAATACGTCTGAGAGTGTGCGTCTTTATCTTGATGGAGAATCGCGTCCATGGCACCCAAAATATGACATGCAATAGAATCATGAGAGCATAAACGATTAAAAAATATTGGCAATATGAATATGATATGTACAGTACATACATTGTTCGAGGTCCAACTAAGCATGGTCATTCTGCTACTGTACAACATGTTTCGAGCATGTGTGTCCCAATCTTGGGGAAAAAAAGAATATCAAATAATTCTTACAATCAACCAAGACCTCTTGATTATATATATTCTTGGATGTGTTTGGTTCAGTGTTGTATGTGAAAAAGCAAATATGCTTTACTTACCCCATTTGCAACAGTTGGTGTCGGGGGGTCTTGATTGTGCCTTAAAACATGGTAGTAACATGCTTTACTTTTCTGACAGTATTATTTTATCAAATATTATATAAGTTGTTTTTTTCCACTAACTAAAGGTGGTAGCTTGGCATGTAGGTCGTGCTCAAACCGAATTTCATGTGATTTTGTTTATTTTTCTGCATGATTGTTATTGGTATACGTGTGATCGATGTTGAGTTGTCCCTAGAGTCATTCTTTTGCAAATATATTCAGATGGTTTACAAATTACAGACAGTTGATGCTTTACCATATCTCATTGTTGTGACATTGTTCTTGAGGGTTGTAACTCATAAGTATTTGTAATATGTCAAGTGTTATCATTATTTATGGGGGCTTTAGTTGACAATTATCTGGAGTAAGCACATTCTTGTTGTATTTTGAAACTCTGGGATTGTTTTTTCAAAAAATGAATTTTTTTTAATGCAGTTTGATCTTTTCTTAGGGGGAGTATAAGGTTAAATTCTTTCGAAATTTCCTCTGGCTTCTCCCCGCTCAGGCATAGTACTCCAGTCATATGTCCAGTCAAGGTGTAGGTCACTTTACTTCCAATGTGAACATAGATCATCACCATGCTTTGCATCCACTATAAGGATTGCTGGTTATAACTTAATTCTTACACCAATCTATACGTAATGAAAAAGTATCCGCTTGAGCCAAGAAGGAATACTATTTTCCCAAGCAGCCTACTTAGATGGTAGAAAAACACTCCAGTTGAGGCCTAAATAGGAGCTTATAAGGCGACAAACGTCAAAACAGAATAGCATAGGCTATCACTCATAAAATCATTGTAAAACATAAATGGTATATTCCCCATAAAATGAATTATCACGACTATATTGTCTCGCTAACCATGGTTGTTATCTAAAATTCCACAATCACTTAACAATAATTTTCAGTCATGTTGTTAACAATTAATATTTACAAAAGTTCTAGTTTACCACAAAAGAATTAAGAAAAAGAATATGCTCAACAACATTATAAAACATCTCAAAACACGTTGAAACATTATCGAACGGCTAGTATGGACTAATTAATAACCTGAACATTGCTTAGATAACTAGCTAATCTAAGCGTCAAAAGTTTAAGAGCTACTATTATTAGACTAGAACAAGGAAAGATAGCAAAAATATTTAATCCTCTCCTCCTCTACACTTAAAGATTAGGCAGAAAAATGGTATTTGTTGCTTAGGCTCGATTCAGATGAGGAATAAGAAGACTTCAATCTACAATGATGAAGAAAGTTTTTCGAGTACAATGACATACTATAAAGAATTTGCAGGAAGAAGCTCAATTAGACATTGGAAGGCAAAAACAATCATGAAACTTAGTCATGTCAATGACTTCCAATTTCCAAACTTGATTACACCACATCTTCCATTTCAATCATCTCTCAAAATCAAATCTTATTTCTTCTCTTCTATTTACCCTCATTTTACCCTATATCCAGACCACGGATCTCAATCATACAGGTAATCCAAGATTAACAACATGATCTTCCCAAGTCCTTAAGCTATTACACCTATTTCTACTATGGAAAAAATAAACACGGATCACTAATATAAGCGTGCTATCTCTGAAACAAGAACGAATCTTTGCAAGGAAATCAGAATAGAAAAATAGAGAAGGACATTATCCAACAAAAAATACCAAGACGATAAAGAGGCCATTATCCCCTTATATTATATGTTCAAGTTAGGTTAGCGAGACAATATAGCCGTGATAATTCATTTTATGAGGAATATACCATTTATATTTTACAATGATTCTATGAGTGATATAGCCTATGCTATCCTGTTTCAGCGTTTGTTGCCTTATAAGGTCCTATTTAGGCAGCAACTGAAGTGTTTTTCTACCATCTAAGTAGACTGCTTGGGAAAATAGTATTCCTCCTTGGCTCAGTGATGAGTGCATGAAAGTGCACTCTGAACAGTCTTATAACCATCTCAATTGCTAGATTATTATCCTTAATCAGCATCTTTATTACTATTTTTATATCTATATGTTGCTTCACATGGTTGTTTGGAAAATGCAGGAAATTGGAGCTAAAAGAAGCTGAAAAGAGTATATGGATCAATTTAAAAAATTAATCTGTACCTGCTCATGAAGAACCAGATGATGTGCCACATATAGTTGGAAAGCTCTTGAAGTCTAGATTCTGGAGAATTTTACGGTTCATGATTCCGAGTTTCCTAGTGGAAGTTACGGCAATTTCAGTACCGATGCGCAGTCTGAATGGCAGAAAGGAAAATAAGCTGGAAGTCCGAGCGATCCGCCGATCGATCGGACCACGCAAAAACGTGACAGAACATGTGTTTTTCAGCCACAACGTATCCGAGCGATCCCTCCATTGCTCCTATGGGGTCCGATCGATCCGACACCAATGGTCCGATCGATCGGACTCCGAAAAAGCCAAAATCAGCGGATTTTAACGCATCCGATCGATCCAGCGCCCATACTTCGATCGATCGGACTCGGGCGTACATAGAAGTTGAAGATTTTAATGAGACTGATCGATCCAATATCCCGAGGAGGATCGATCGGACGTTCCCAGTGAATTAAATCAACGGTTTAGATCAAATCCGTTGATGGAGAGACTTTGGGGCTATAAATAGGACTCTTTCTAGGGTTTGAGGGGGACTTCTTGGACGTTTTTGGAGTTTCAGGACTTTTTCAAGAGGAAGAAGATGAAGACATCTCCATCCATGGCCGAGTAATCCACGGGCATGGCGGACAGATGATCTAGCGAGGATTAGGGCTTCTTCTCCAACAATGGTTCATAGTTTTTAATCTTTCTTGTTAAACTCTTCTTTTGTATTGGATCTTCACAGATTGCTTTGTGGTTAAACATTATTATAAATCCAGTCATGCTTCTTTTATGATATTGTGATCCCATAGTTATCTCCTTTGATTCTCCTACCGAGTCTCGTGAGACCTTTGCTATGCATTGCCCGTAGTGACAGCTGGTATTGTGTATTCTTAGGGATCTGGTTAGATAAGGTTGGGGCTCTATACCGTGAGATCTTTGCTATGCATTGCCGATTGTGAGAGTTGGTATTGTGTATTCTTAGAGATCCGGTTAGAGTTAGGGCTTTGTCTCGATGAACTTTTGCTGCGCGTTGCCTGTAGTGACAGCCGGTATCGTGTATTCTTAGGTTTGGTTGGATGAAGTTAGAACTATAAAAAGGAAGAACCAATCATAGGAAGAGACATTTATATTTTATCAGATTCATAATTCTATATCTTCCGGTTAAGGCGATTGGGATGTGAATCCCTTAACTGAGTACCATATAAACCATTAAGAAGAGAAGAACCTAAATCCGAGTGACGTGATTCCTGAAGCCTAGCCTTATCAAAAGCCTGATATCTTTAGTTAACATTACATTATCATTAATCCTTTGATCTAATTTAGTTTAATTAGCTTTCTTGATTGTCTTCAATATATTATTATTTGTATTTCTGGATCTTTCCTGCTTGTCTCTCTGTGGGATTCGACCTCTCTTATGCTGTACTGCACCGCGACCGCTGTGCGTGACACATTTGAGCGACATCAAAAATTGGCGCCGTTGCCGGGGAGACGGTTTAGAAAAGCGCCAAAATCAACAGATCATGATGATTGAAGACATCGAAGGCGGTAACTTTGTTCCCTTTTCTTTGAATTTTTATTTCTTTTTCCTTAGTTTTCTTTATTTTCTTTTTAGTTTTGTTTTGAATTTTCGTTTTATTTTTACTTGGTAAAAAAAAAAATCTGAAAAAAAAGAGAGGATGGAAAATGAATTACATCAATACTATTTGAGATCATATTTTATGAAGTCGAGAGATGGAATGTCTAACACAACAGTTCGTAAGAAAAGTATATACGAATTGAGGTTGGAGAATAGAACGAGTCATGTTTCTGTCAATGAGTATCTTCCTACTTATATGAGTAACGAATTGAAAACAAAGATTTCATCCTTTGCACAAAAGGATAATGAGTCATTATGTGATGCATGGCTGCGATTTACCAGTTTAATAGTTTCATGGCATCAACATGGTTATCCTAATTGGCGTTTAGTTAGCTATTTTTATTATGGATTAACTGAGCATGAACGTCACATTCTTGAAACAAGATGCAGGGGTGAGTTTTTGTAGATTGATCCTGATGAAGCTATGAGGCACTTGGATGAGCTTGTGGCGACGACTTATACACAGACGATTCCGGGGACCTGGGATGATTATGATGGTCATATCGATGCCAAATCCTACAAGCATCTCAATGTCGCCTTAACGTCCAACAGCTATCTGCAACACAATGAGCCTTTCTACTCTTATCCTAGTGCTTATGATGATTATGTGCATGATACTTATGTTGCTACTTCCCATGATGTGCATGTTGATGAGCCTAACACGTATGATGCATGTGTCAATGACTTTAGTGCTTCTGATGCATACATCCATGACTTTAATGCTTATGGTGCACATACTCAAGATGTTCATGTTGATGATGCATATGCTCATGACTATAGTGCTAGCGTGCATGTTCAAAATTATAGTCCTATTGCTGCACAAGCTATTGATTTTAGTGTTTGTGATGCATATGCACAAGATTTTAGCGCTCCTACGCATGTTCATGATACTAACATTCACTATGCCTATGCTCATGATTCCAATGTTAGCAATGCACATGTTCATGCTTCTGATGCTGAAGATGCACATGTTTCTGCTCAGCTTTCTATGACAGAGATTTTGGACTTACTTAAGGAGGCTAAAACAAAGCCTAATTTTGACTTTTTCCTTCTGCAGTTACTTATGAAGGACGAGGAGAAAGCACACCAACTATGCGAGGTAATCACATCTTTTAGCGTGCATGAACTCGGATGGACACATCATATGGAAGAAGACGAAGTACTCCAGTACGGGCCGGCCAACAACGAGGAAGATCTAGACGACTTTCAATACCACCAGGACCAGGTATTCGTTGAACCTCCATTGGCTGAACTTCAAGTCATTGCTTCTAAGCCGCGATGTATATTTCCAGTGTTTATTTCATCTCCTTGGATAGTTAGGAAGAACATGACCTTGATATATATTTTTAAAGTTCGACGGATTTATTTCAGATTTTGTGATCTTACCATCCTTGACCACAAGCATGATGGCATTATTGATAGGTCATTGGATGAGTCACAGACACTTGAGCACAATGATGGCATTATTGATAGGTCATTGGATGAGTCACAGACACTTGAGCACAATGATGACATTATTGATAGGTCATTGAATGAGTTATTGACACTTGAGCATAATGATGATACATATTTCTATTTGAGAGATCTAGCTACCTTGTTTATTGGTGTTAGAATGCAAAAGCTAGTTCTTCCACTTGTAATATGCCACTTGGATTCACATGGTGAATTACCCTTGGTGATCCTACTAAGGTTAACCCTTCATGTCATGGCACTTACTGATTTTGCATATCATCGTGCTAGGGCACGGCCGCCAAGGGCGCGGTTAAAAATCCTTGTTTTGTATACAGTAGTTTAGCTTGCTCGATTTGCTTTCTTGTATGCTTGAGAATGCTTGAGTTATTTTTATATTGTGTGCTTTCATGTTTGCTTTTGTTTTCGGTTGTTTTGCTTTTGTTTTTAGGTGCTCGAGCAGTCCCTGCCTTCCGTTGGAGATTTTGGCCAGCCATCATTGGGATGAAGATTTCGGCCACCATGAGGAGCCTTGAGGAGATATTTGCTTAATCTGTCAGGTGGCCTCGCTCTTATTTCGATTTCCTATTTTTCTGTCATATATAAAATTTCAGCCACCACCCTTCTGGTTATTTACATGATTAGCACACATTGAGAATAATGTGAATTTCAGGTTGGGGGGTGTAGGCATGCATGACCTTATGCATGCTACCTTATTGAGTTTAATAGTGTTGAATTGATTATGTTACTAGAAATTGTACATGAGCTGAAATTTTTTATGCTTATTATGCATGTTGCTTTCATATGGATTGACCAATACATTGATTGCATGTGTAATAACTTGAAAGTATAACATCATGTGATCCACACACGAACACTTTATGTGCAGTGGTAATTATACTCACCAGAGGAATGAGCATGCTATTGTTAATCTAGACCATGATTTCAGCATTAGCTAGTGTTGAGTATTGCATGCAAAGAAACAAAAAGAGAAGAAAAAGTTCTGGAGCTTGATAAAGCTTTGCCTAAACAACTATTAAGTGATCTACTGAGTAACCGGGTGTTCTTGCCTCAGGAAGCGGGGAGCTCGCGTAAAAAGGTAGAACCACTTATAGCGAAAAAAAAAACTACTAAGTGTTTTGCTAAGTAACCGGGTCTCTGCGCCTCAAGAAGCGGAGAGTGCTCGCGTAAAAAGGCAAAATGTCTGATAGTTGGGAAAAAAAAACAAAGAAAGAGCATGCTATACTTAAAGTGCGAGGGTTGGATGATTAGTCATGAAGATAGTAGTGTGTTTGGACTAATGGTGGGTAGAAGTTGCCTCTGCACGTAACATTTATTTGTCACGTCACATGTGTTCTTCTGGATGGTGATTAGCATGTTTGATGTGTAGAAGTTGATTTCATGTGTTGGTAGTATGTGTATGAGTATAAGAAGTTCCCATGCTCTGTACTGCATAAAAACACTATCGACTTGATAAGGTAGAATTTTTATCATGCATGTCTACATCCTTGAACCGTTAGTGTGCTTAATTATATTTTATGCGCTTTGAATTGCTAGAGACTAGCAATAAGCTGGTTGGGGGGTGTGATGAGTGCATGAAAGTGCACTCTGAACAGTTTTATAACCATCTCAATTGCTAGATTATTATCTTTAATCAGCATCTTTATTACTATTTTTATATCTATATGTTGCTTCACATGGTTGTTTGGAAAATGCAGGAAATTGGAGCTAAAAGAAGCTGAAAAGAGTATATAGATCATTTTCAAAAATTAATCTATACCTGCTCATGAAGAACAAGATGATGTGCCACATATGGTTGGAAAGCTCTTGAAGTCTAGATTCTGGAGAATTTTACGGTTCATGATTCCGAGTTTCCTAGTGGAAGTTACGGCAATTTCAGTACCGATGCGCAGTCTGAATGGCAGAAAGGAAAATAAGCTGGAAGTCCGAGCGATCCGCCGATCGATCGGACCACGCAAAAACGTGACAGAACATGTGTTTTTCAGCCACAACGTATCCGATCGATCCCTCCATTGCTCCTATGGGGTCCGATCGATCCTACACCAATGGTCCGATCGATCGGACTCTGAAAAAGCCAAAATCAGCGGATTTTAACACATCCGATCGATCCAGCGCCCATACTTCGATCGATCGGACTCGGGCCTACATAGAAGTTGAAGATTTTAATGAGACTGATCGATCCAATATCCCGAGGAGGATCGATCGGACGTTCCCAGTGAATTAAATCAACGGTTTAGATCAAATCCGTTGATGGAGAGACTTTGGGGCTATAAATAGGACTCTTTCTAGGGTTTGAGGGTGACTTCTTGGACGTTTTTTGAGTTTCAGGACTTTTTCAAGAGGAAGAAGATGAAGACATCTCCATCCATGGCCGAGTAATCCACGGGCATGGCGGACAGATGATCTAGCGAGGATTAGGGCTTCTTCTCCAACAATGGTTCATAGTTTTTAATCTTTCTTGTTAAACTCTTCTTTTGTATTGGATCTTCACAGATTGCTTTGTGGTTAAACATTATTATAAATCCAGTCATGCTTCTTTTATGATATTGTGATCCCATAGTTATCTCCTTTGATTCTCCTACCGAGTCTCGTGAGACCTTTGCTATGCATTGCCCGTAGTGACAGCTGGTATTGTGTATTCTTAGGGATCTGGTTAGATAAGGTTGGGGCTCTATACCGTGAGATCTTTGCTATGCATTACCGATTGTGAGAGTTGGTATTGTGTATTCTTAGAGATCCGGTTAGAGTTAGGGCTTTGTCTCGATGAACTTTTGCTGCGCGTTTCCTGTAGTGACAGCCGGTATCGTGTATTCTTAGGTTTGGTTGGATGAAGTTAGAACTATAAAAAGGAAGAACCAATCATAGGAAGAGACATTTATATTTTATCAGATTCATAATTCTATATCTTCCGGTTAAGGCGATTGGGATGTGAATCCCTTAACTGAGTACCATATGAACCATTGAGAAGAGAAGAACCTAAATCAGAGTGACGTGATTCCTGAAGCCTAGCCTTATCAAAAGCCTGATATCTTTAGTTAACATTACATTATCATTAATCCTTTTATCTAATTAAGTTTAATTAGCTTTCTTGATTGTCTTCAATATATTATTATTTGTATTTCTGGATCTTTCCTGCTTGTCTCTCTGTGGGATTCGACCTCTCTTATGCTGTACTGCACCGCAACCGCTGTGCGTGACACATTTGAGCGACATCACTCAGGTAGATACTTTTTCATTATGTATAGGTTGCATGTAAGATTTTTCGTAGTCCTTTATTTGTTTCTCTGATTGATCTTTCTTTTTTGTATTTTCTTATTGGATAAGTTTAAATTATCAATCTAAACCACGAAAATGTTTTGTTTGTAAAGAGCCCTAATGGAACCCAATTGTGGATCTTGATCTTTATGTATAATATGTTGGCCGTTTTAAGATATTGTAAGAGTTAACTTGAACAGGTAAGATTCGTGGCTCATACGCTCTACTTGGATTAGTTGGATGATTTGTCGCAGATAAATGATATCGGTCAAATGTGTCACAACACAGCGGTGCAGTGCAGCATAACATAAGAGAGGTCGAACCCATAGAGAGACAAGCAGAAAACATCCAAAACACAAATAACAATGAATTGAAGACAAACGAGAACTTAAGAATTAACTAAATTAGATCAAAGGATTCTAATAAGGCTAGGCATCGGGAATCACTTCACTCGGATTTAGGTTCTTCTCTTCTCAATGGTTTATACAATACTACTCAGTCAAGAGATTCACATCCTAATCACCTTAACGGAAAGATATGGAACTATAAACCTAACAAAATATATAAATGTCTCTTCCTTTTATAGGTCTAATTTTATCCTATCAAAACCTAAGAATATACGATACCGGCTGTCACTACAGACAACGTATAACAAAAGTTCCTCGAGACAAAGCCCTAACCCTATCTTACAAGATCTCTAAGAATACAGAATACCAACTCTCACAATTGGCAATGCATAGCAGAGAATTCACGAGATAAAGTAGGCAAACAATAGATATAACCATGGGATTACAAGATCATGAAAGAAGCATGACTAGATTCATAATATCATTCAACCATATAGAAATTCATAATCTGAAAATAATCCTTGAAGATTCAATACATAGAAAAGAGTTTAACAATAAAGATTAAAACTGTGAACCATGATGATGAAGAAATCCTAATCCTTGCTAGGTCATCCGTCCTCCATGCCCACGGATTACTCGGCCATGGATGGAGATTTCTTTATTTTCTTCCTTCAGAAATGTTTAGAAAGAGTCTCCAAAAACGTCAAAAAACCCCTTTGAATAACCCGAAGTTTCCTATTTATAGGGTCCAAAAATTAGGAAACTCGGGTTAAGTTTAAACCCGTTATACACCCGCGGTCGATGCCACGGTCGACCGTGACCTGTGCACAATATTTGGAAAAGCGGCGGTCGATCATCGCATCGACCCTGAGAAGTGTTTTTCTTGACAGAGGCTGACGATCGATGCCACGGTGAACCGTGAGCATTGTGAGTGTGACGGTCGATCTCGTGGATGATGCGACGGCCGACCGTCACTATTTATTCAGCACTACGCATTGGTACAAAAAATATTGTAACTTTCTCTAGGAAATTCGGAATCACGAACCGTAAAATTCTCCAGAAACTACACTTCAAGGGATTTCAAACCATATATGGTACATCATTTAGTTATTCATGACCAGGTACAGTTTAATCTTCCAAGTTGACCCATGTAATCTTTTCAGCATCTTTTGGCTCCAATTTCCTGCATTTTCCAAGCAACTATGTGAAGCAACATATAGCTATAAAAATCGAACTAAAGTGGTTGATTAAGGGTGACAATCTAGCAATTGAGATGATTATAAGACTGTTCGGAGTGCACTTTCATGCACTCATCAATAAGTGGTGCTTATATTTTGAGAAGAAAACTTCATATCTCTTACCTATTCTTCTGATGAAGGTTGTTTCAATTCCTTGGGATGCTGATCTCTTATAGTGAGTATTTATTCATTTTGACATGGCTTACCTGTTCAGTCCATTGGTCTGTGTGGACATGCTCATGTATTAAGCGATAAAATTTCACCAAGGTTTTATCAAGTTGAATTCGGTGAAGATTACGCTTATGAGAAAAAACATGGATTCCCCTTAAAGATAAGATTCTTAGCTGCAAGTAAATGGTGTCTATGTGCCGGGCTGAACTTAAGGGCCTAAAGAGCCCATTTAGAATGATAGTCCCCAGGACAAGGCAGCCATGGTCAATGGAGTGCCGGCAAGATCGAGAGGCTTCATAGAAAGCTAGGCCTGATAAGTGCCCTGCTCGTCAATGCAGAAAGGAGGCAGAGCCAGGAAGAAGCCATCAAGCACTGGTTGAGCGAGCACAAAGATCTCATGTATGATGTTGATGATATTATCAATGAGATCCAGATCTAGAACACCAAACGCATCGCAGCAGCAGAATCCTCCTCTTCTTCTTCAACAAGGCAACTGGTACGTACATTTAACCCTTGTCACTTATTTTTCCACACTTTGTTATCTTATATACCTATTTAGGATTGAAATTAGTTTCCTGATAAGCTATACATGAAAGCATATTGCAACTTGCATTGATCAAACGCCCTTATTTTCCTTGCAGATAAACTGTTGCCTCACTCCCTTTTCTTGCATCGGATTTCGTCATCGGATTGGAAAAAAAATTAAAAGTCTAAACACTATCCTGGATGAAATCATTTTATGAGGAATATAACATTTATATTTTACAATGATTCTATGAGTGATAGCCTATGCTATCATGTTTCGCCCTTTGTCGCCTTATAAGCTCCTATTTAGGCAACAACTGGAGTGTTTTTCTACCATCTAAGTAGGCTGCTTGGGAAAATAGTTTTCCTTCTTGGCTCAGCCGGATACTTTTTCATTACGTATAGATTGGTGTAAGAATTAAGTTATAATCAGCAGTTTTAGGATATTGTAAGAGTTAACTTGAACGGGTTAGATTCTTGGCTCAGACGCTCTACTTGGATAAGTTGGATGATTTGTCGCGGATAAGTGGTGCTCATATTTTGAGAAGGAAATTTCATATCCCTTACCTATTCTTGCGATGAAGGTTGTTTCAATTCCTTGGGATAATGATATCTTATAGTGAGTGTAATTCATTTTGACCTAGTTGAGTTTAGGCAGTGTCACGCCCCGACCCAGAAAACCCATCCAGATCAGGAAGTGAGCGACCTAAACCTGTTTACATCATCAATTGGCGCAAAAAAAAATATATGATTGCTATAAATTTAAACCATCAAGTCCTCCTGTTCACAAAAAATTTGACAGAATCTCCTTTATAATTATAGCACAATGAACCTGTGTATTTTACAATCTCAAGTTCAACATCGTTACATTCCTCAATGTGTCTTAAAATATGTTACAACATTTCTCAAATACAACTGAATTAATAATCATACGTTTTTGTCCTCGGATATATCAGATTATACATTGATGTTTGAAACTATAAATTGTCTGCAGAAGAACTCCTTGAAACTCCAAGTCCGCGATCACCTCGAGAATAGCGCGCAACGCCCAGAAGATCACCTGAAAGGAAAGGACTGCATCGACCTGCATCGCCGATGCAGCCCAGGTAGGAGTGAGCAACAAAGCTCAGTAGGGTTCTACGCTATTCTACGTCACACTGAAGGGAGGAAAACAACAACTGTGTTGTCTCTCCGCCTAAGTCTAAGGAATGCCAAGGGTCCCATAACCCTATCGATGTCCCAAGGGCTCCCGTCATGAACCTCTCTCTTGAACATGTTATCAAGATCACCCTAAGCACCAATAGGGGAACGGTACCATGCGTGATCACCCTTACCCAAGAACAAACGAGAGGAAACAAAGACTGCGGGCTCTTGTCCAGGTATCACCCTGCCCAGTCATACCATCTCTCGCGGGGACACACATGTCAGGGAACGCATCGACATCTATCCTTAGCACTTGGCCTTGGAGAAACAACATGACCTCTAAACCTCAACAAGAATATTCCAGTCCGACTACCTAATAATCCTCGAATAATATCAAACATAATCATTGATGACAATCACGTCCTAATCTTCGACTACCCCAAACCCCGGTCCTAGGGCTAGATCTGGGCTACCCGAAAACCCCGGATCGGCGATCGAAACCATCGCCTACCACCTAGCCTGATGCCTCTAATGCAAGCAAAATGCATGCAATGCTCACGCGAACATTTAATAGATCAGGATATGCAACAGTATGTCATCCATAATACAAGGCTAGGCATAGCTTACGGCTCGCCAAGGGGTAAACATGCATAAAGCAAATACAGGTCTAAACTACAACAATCCAACATTATAACGGCGCCCACGGACCGTAAACATGCAACAACACATTCAATCAAAATTTCGGCATTACGACGACGTCCACAGCCGTCAACCGCAATTTCTACAACGGGGGACAACCCCAGCCACACAATCACCAATTAACAGCAAATATAATAAACAACACTATGGCACAACTTCGACCCATTCAATTATCTAAACATCCCAAGCGGCATAACTCCCTTGGTTCAACCACGAAGCGGTAAAGGCATACTGTCAGCCCACTTATTCTACGCAATTAAATACACACATAAATCTAACAAGATTAACATTAATTGCGAGAAAAGATAATATTTGCATGATTGAAACCCAGAGCTACACAAGCTTAAAATCGGCATAAATCCTTCATAATTACCCTAGAATTCATATATATGATATCTAACAACCTTAGCAATCTACTACGAGAAGACCGAAGCAAATAGATCAAGAAAAACTCTATTTTCGGCCAAAAACCCAAGCTTTTATCAAAGATTCAGTTTCGTCGCAGATCAGGGAACAATTCAAAATAAATCGTACGAAAATCCGAAAATTATGACATAAGCGTCAATTGAAATTAGATTCGATGATCTACAACTTTGATCTTGATAATCAAATGAGACCATGCACGTACGAGCCCAGATCTGAGCTAGAACAGCTCAGCTCATAGAAAAACAGTGCTTCGGTAAAATCCGGGAAAAACTTCCAAAAATCCGAATAAAACCCTTAACAAATTGCATGAAGCTTCAATCAATTACTAATCATGCATCAAGGGACTAATTAGAACATAGGAATCCACTAACAAGTTAATTCCTGGATTTCTACATTAAACCCTAGTTAGAGGCGACGAAATCTTATCAATTCGACGTCCAAACGACGTCGAATTGGAAATCAAACTTAGGCAAACGTATATTCGCATACTAGGAACATGCAGCCCAAGAATCGTATCTAATTGATGTCTAATTTCCACAGATTTTATTAATCAATTTCTTAATCTTTGTTTCGCAGCAATTTTGAAAACAATTCACCAAAAATCATATATAAATAAAAAAATCACGAAACGAGTGGCAATCGAAATAGAACTCAATGATCTACAACTTTCATCTTGAAAGTTTCACGAGATCATGCTCACACAGCTCACAAATCGAGCTTGAACGTGACTGTTCATCGAAGAACAGAGATACGATAAAATCCGGGAATAAATGCTTAGAAAACCCAATTAAATCACAATCAAATCCTAAGAACATCTACCAGATGAAGAACATGCATCATGGATCAATCTACAAGAGAAGCAATGCTCACACAGCTCACAAATCGAGCTTGAACGTGACTGTTCATCGAAGAACAGAGATACGATAAAATCCGGGAATAAATGCTTAGAAAACCCAATTAAATCACAATCAAATCCTAAGAACATCTACCAGATGAAGAACATGCATCATGGATCAATCTACAAGAGAAGCAATCAAAGACCTAGGTAGAAGCCCTACCTGAAAACGCAATCCAAGCTTAATATGGCTAAAGATCACCTCCTCCATCGTCGTCGTCGCCTCTGGCTTGCCGGGGATCCGCCGGAGATCGCCGAAGTCCGCCGGGAGCCATCCGACGTCGGGTACCATTCGCAATGGGAAGAGAAAGAGAGGGGGAGGGCGTCGGATCCGAGAGGAAGAAAGGTTCCGCAGGTAGGGAGAGGTGAGGACGAGCTCGGAGAGGAGTGGCGGTGGACGACGGCGGAGAAGAAGCTCCGGAGAAGGGAGATCGGTGGGGACGATCTCGGATCTGGGGTTCTCGGGAGAGAGAGAGAGCTCGCGGGAGGGAGGTTCTAGCCGGATTTGAGGAGAGGGAGCTCGAGGGAGAACGGCGGCGGGCGACGGTGGCGAAGGAGCTCCGGAGAAGGGAGACGGTCGGCGCGGTTGTGAGCGGGGAAGAAGAAAGGAGAAGGAGAGAGGTCGGGCACGGGAGAGAAAGAAGGGAAGAAAGAGAGAGATAGAAATAGGGTTTAGTAGCTTAAGTGGCTAAACCGACCACATCTAGCCAGTTTAATCAGACCGAGTCCGATTGAACCCCAAATTGCGATATCTCATCGCAATCTCGCCCGGATCTGTCAATCCCGAACGCTCCTATTGGATCTATTCAAACACGTACATCAATCAAGGCCGTGTGTGCACTACGCGGGTGTGAACTGACCACCAAGGCGTAATTTACCAAATTGCCCCTGGGGTCCAAAAACAGCGATGCGATCAACCGATCGCAATCCAAGGCCAACCGGGCCAAAACCAACCAAGCCAAGCCCTCGACCCAACGCGGTTGGACCGGTTGGAGGAACAGGTCCTCATAGGCAGAGGTCAGAGAGATTAGTCTGTTAGGTCCAGATTTTGTCCAGGAGGCTACCAAGAGTGTTGCACTGATTCGCCAGCGGCTGCTGGCAGCTCAAAGTCGCTAGAAACGTTATGCAGATATTAGGTGTCAACCCTTGGAGTTCGAGGTGGGCGATCATGTTTTCTTGCAAGTGATGTCGTGTCGCACCCCGACCCAGAAAACCCATTCGCAACGGGATGCGAGGGTGAAACCTACACTATTTACATCCAAACTGGCGTGATACATCACAAAGTGGAATTAAATTGAACTTAAAGACTTCCAAGGGCATAATAATAGATCTAACAATCTATAGATCAATATTGTGGAATAAAACTCAATCAAAAGGAGGAACAAGATTTCATATATTAGACGTTAAGAACATCATCCTCAAAGGTAATTGTAAACAAAAAGTTGTCAAAATATACATCTGTCCCTCTGAGACCTCGAGCGCATCTGGAAGTCAATACGCCACCAAGACCTCATCTAGCTGGAACCACCGAGGATGAGCTGAAGCCTGCACCTGTGAACACATCCTGGGTAGGAGTGAGCAACAAAGCTCAGTACGGTTCTACTCTACTTTACGTCGCACAGGAAAAAGGGGAAACTACAAAGTCCCAGGTTCTTTCTCATCTCAAAGGGAAACTCACATTACGTCCACTGCCTACACCAAGGCACGCGGCTTGTGACCTCCTGTGAGGACCTGTCCCTCTACTCTTGGGTCGACTGTCTAGGACGGGCCCGTGGCTCGTTTGCTTGTTACACATTGAGCGCGTGATCCCGTGGATCGTATTGTTTCGTGGACCGCAAGGGCAATTTGGTAGATTGCGTCTGGTCGGTTTGTTTCACACCAGTGTGTGCACACACTGGCAATGTTTACACACTGACCGTGTTTGTGTTAATGTTTGATTAGAATGGTTAGGCGAACCCGGGATCGAAAGATCCGGGCTTGGTCTTGAGTTCTACCCCAAGTCTAGCTTTCTACGTAAAAATGATCGATCATTTCTTGCTAGAAGGATCGATCAGTTAGTGCCAAGGAGTCAAAGTGCTTGTCATGAAGGATCGATCATTCTTCAATGATCGATCATCATAAGGCGGTTCGTCCGTCTATAAAACGGACGTCACACCCTTCTTAATCTCCTGTTTCAAATCCACTGTTCTTGAGCTCAGATCTGGCGAGATTTTGGAGGAGATTAAGGGTGATCCTAGGCTCAGCAGCGCGGATTGAAGCTGCTCTAGTCTAGGTAGGGATCCTACCTACTTGTTGTTTCAGTTTTTGAGAGCTTTGGGTTTATCTGTGTTTAATTTTAGTAGATCTTCTTGTATGCATGTTGGTTTTCAGTGCAAGTACCGGCTTTGGACTCGTGGTCCTTCGTACTACCAGATCCCAAAGTTTTGTGGGGTTTGGTGGAGTTTTTCGGCGGTATTTTCCTTCTCTGGTTCGCCGGAGAACCCGTCGGGAATGATCGATCATTCTTGGGGCGTCATGCCTGGTCCGTACATGATCGATCATATGGTGGAGATAGATCGATCATTTATTGGCTGGCATAGACGGAGTTCCTGGTCACGCAGGTGATCGATCATCTTGGAGGGATGATCAATCCTTTTGGCTTGACATGGACAGAACTTCTGGTTCACTAAGAAGATCGATCATTTCTTTATCGCTTTATACCTTGTACATATGATTAAGCATGTTAGCCTCATATTGAAAATGATCGATTATGTTAGTGACAGGAAGGTGTTTTTCATTGGTTTTTGCCCATGGGGCTTTGCATGTGCGGGTTTGCTTTACCGCTTTATATCGTGTACATATGATTAAGCATGTTAGCCCCATATTGAGGGGTAGTGGTGAACCGGGAGAGTGATGACTCCCGGGATGTGTAGAATAAACGGGTTGATTGGTCTCCTACTTTCCTTAGGCTCGCATGCCGGCGTGCGCTGAGGACATAGTTATGTTGTATTGATAGCCGTGTTTGTCGGGGTTGTATCCCGTTGCAGGTTGTTCTCTGTGAGCTGGCTGGCAACTGGTGGGGTTACCATTGTAGCAGTTCTGTCATGTCCCGACCCAGAAAACCCATCCAGGACGGGGCGTGAGGGTCCTATCACTATTCATCTTCAATTGGCGCGATAAATAAAGCGGAAAAGACGGATAATTTAAACAATTGTATCCCAGAGGCGAAACAGATTCAATTCATATAACATCAAATTGTACAATTTCAAGGTTCCAATATACAGATTTATACAACATCCCAAAAGTCCTCAGATGTTTACAACAACATATATATATCAAAAAGAGTACAACAGATAATCCTCCAGCAACCTCAAGCACCTCTGGATGTACTCGCGCTGCCAAAGGCCGATCCCGCCGGCTCCACAGACAAAGAACTGCCGCTTGCACCTGCAAACGCAGCCCGGATAGGAGTGAGCGATAAGCTCAGTAGGGTTCTACTCTACGGCACACTGAAAGGAAGAAAACAACAACAGTGTTGTCTCCCAGCCTAAGTCTAACGGATGCCACGGGTCCCATAACCCAGTTGATGTCCCAAGGAACAGTAACATGCAAGATCACCCTTATCCAAGCTGGAATACCAAGCCTTGGGGAACCACGTCGGGAACACATCAACATCCATCCTTAGCACTTGGCTTTGGAAGACAACACGACCTCTAAACCTCAAACACTGATCAGAGTCAACTAGCGTGAATCCTCAAAAGACATGAGACTTGATCACACAATCACACCCTACTCCTGACTACCCATCCACGGTCCTAAGGCTAGATCCGAGCTACCCGAGAGCCTCGGATCGGCGACCCAAACCATCGCCCGCCTAACTTCAAATGCCTCTAATGCACACAATGCATGGGCCTAGGCAAACATCTATCCTAAATGTCTCTATATGTCACATCATCAGTTACAAGTCCAACAGATATACAATAGCCCTCGGCACTCGCCGACAAGAGGCTAAGGTTCCACAATTCCTCATTAGCTAGCACTCATAGCTAGCTAATGGCTAAGCACACCATTAAGCAATTAACTACATCCAAACATGTATTAAAGGCAAAAGAAACCATAGGTTTTCTCAAAAAGGAAAGAATACTCGAATTGATCTCAAACCAGATGGAAATCCTTTGAAAACCCCATAAAATCCACATACGTACTCCCCAACATGTTTAGATGTTAATCACAAACCAAATCCACCCAAGAAAAACAAGAAAACCAAGTCCAAGTGGTCACGGACGATGTCACGGTCGATCCGGAAATCGACCGTGAGACCACGGAAGATGCCACGGTCGATCCGGAGATCGACCGTGAGACCAAAGCGAAGAAAACCAAAGGCGACGGTCGATCCACCCATCGACCCTGAAAAGCCCAAAACCAAACAGCGCCTGACGGTCGATGCGACGGTCGATCCGACAGTCGACCGTCAGGTAAATGGCAAAAAGGGGAGATCCCGCGGTCGATCCATGCATCGACCCTGGGAAGCTAAAATCCCGACAGAGCCCGACGGTCGATGCGACGGTCGACCGCCAGGCCCAGAAGGAGTAAATTGATCCTTGACGGTGGATGCACTGATCAACCGTCGAGCCCCGAAGGAGCGTATCAACGCTTGACGGTCGATGCACCAATCGACCGTCGAGCGTCAGGCACAGTTTCTCAGAACAGTGCCGGAAATTCAATTTCTTAGATTTCAAGGATCAAATCAAGTTGGAATAAGATGAGATTTTGCAAGCAAGTGTATTTAACGATGGGGAAGCTAATGGAATGAAGAAATCCAATTTTTGATGGTTAAATCTCCTATCTACATCCAAATGGACGAAAATCGACAAAACGGCGATAATACGGAAACCAACCATTAGAATACTGAAATCTCAACGTAGGAATACCGGAATTGAACAACATCACATGTACAAGGAGCTACAAAGCATTCTAACATGTATTCCTACAGCGAAAGTATATAAAACCTATCCTAGGAGAACCCGATCCAAAGATTGAGGTTGAAACACCTACTTGAGCAAGTAGGGTAGCTCCTCCACGCGTCCCGCTGGTCAAGCCGACAAGATCCGTGATCCGAAGCCCAAGTCTCCAAACCCTAGCTCAGCCGAAGGAGAGAGAAGGGAAGAAAACGACAGGAGAAGGAGAGAAGGAAAGAGAAAAAAGGGCCAGGGCTTTTATAGAAAATCCACATCTATCTCAGCCGTCCGATTCGATCTTTCCCGATCGAGCTCCGATCTTCCGATCGGACGCACCCTAGAGATTCTAATCAAACACATACATCAATCCAAGGCAGTGTGTGGAACGCGAGTGTGAAACCGACCACCAGAGGGCATATTTACCAAAATGCCCCCGGGGTCCAAAACCGCCACACGATCGCCCGATCGTGCCCGATGCGGAACCGAACCAACAGGAAACCGGCTCTCGACCCACGCGGTCGAGCTAGGTCAGAGGGACGGGCCCTCACAAGTTCCTTGGCTTACATACATGTTCACCACCCCGGGTCGTTAGTGTGAGGGCCCGTCCCTCTGACCTGGCTCGACCGCGTGGGTCGAGAGCCGGTTTCCTATTGGTTGGTTCCGCGTCGGGCACGATCGGGCGATCGTGTGGTGGTTTGGACCCCGGGGGCATTTTGGTAAATATGCCCTCTGATGGTCGGTTTCACACCCGCGTTGCACCCACGGCCTTGGATTGATGTATGTGTTTGATTAGAATCTCTAGGGTGCGTCCGATCGGAAGATCGGAGCTCGATCGGGAAAGATCGAATCGGACGGCTGAGATAGATTCGGATTTTCGATATAAGCCATGTCCCTTTCTCTCTCTTTCTTTCTCTCATCTTGTCGTTTTCTTCCTCTCTCTCTCTCTCTCTTTCGGCTTTGTGTTAGGTCTTCGGATCGCGGATTTCGAGGAGCGGCTTCCGGCGATCGGACCTGAGGGATCAGTGGAGGAGCTGCCCTACTTGCCCAAGTAGGTGTTTCTACCTCGATCTTAAGATCGGGTTCTCCTAGGATAGGTTTTATGTACTTTTGCTGTAGAAATACATGTTATAATGCTTTGTAGCTCTTTGCACATGTGGTGTAGCTCATTTCCTGTATTCCTACATTGCGAATTCGGTAGTTCAACGGTTGGTTTCCGTATTATCGCCATTTTGTCGGTTTTCGTCCATTTGGACCTATATAGGAGATTTAACCGTAAAAAATGTGATTTCTTTTATACCATTGGATTCCCCATCGAGAATTACACTTGATTACAAAATCTCATCTATTTCCAACTTGATTTGATCCTTGAAATCCAAGAAATTGGATTTCTGGCACTGTTCTGAGGAACTGTGCCTGAGGCTCGACGGTCGATCGGTGCATCGACCGTCAAGCGTTGATACGCTCCTTTGGGGCTAGACAGTCGATCGATGCATCGACCGTCAAGTATCGACTTACTCTTTCTGGGCCCGACGATCGACCGTCGGATTGACCGTCGCATCGACCGTCGGGCTCTGTCGGGATTTTAGCCTCCCAGGGTCGATGCATGGATCGACCGTGGGATCTTCTCCTTTTCGCCATTTACCTGACGGTCGACCGTCGGATCGACCGTCAGGCGCTGTTTGGTTTTGGGCTTCTCAGGGTCGATGAGTGGATCGACCGTCGCCCTTGGTTTTCTCCGCTTTGGTCTCACGGTCGATCGCCGGATCGACCGTGACATCGTCCGTGACCCCTTGAACTTGGTTTTCTGGTCTTTCTTGGACGGATTTGATTTGTGATTAGTATCTAAATATGTTGGGAAGTATGTAGGTGGATTTTATGAAGTTTTCAAAGGATTTCCATCGGGTTTGAGGATCGATTCGATATTCTTTTCCTTTTGGGAAAACCTATGGTTTCGATTGCATTTAATACATGTTTTGATTTAGTTAATTGCTTAATGGTGTGCTTAGCAATTAGCTAGCTATGAGTGCTAGCTAATGAGGAATTGTGGAACCTTAGCCTCTTGCCGGCGAGTGCCGAGGGCTATTGTATATCTGTGGAACTTATAACTGATGATGTGACATGTAGAGATATCTAGGATAGATGTTTGCCTAGGCTCATGCATTGTGTGCATTAGAGGCATTTGAGGATAGGTGGGTGATGGTTTGGGTCGCCGATCCGAGGCTCTCGGGTAGCTCGGATCTAGCCTTAGGGCCGTGGCTGGGTAGTCAGGATTAGGGTGTGATGGTTGAATCTGAATCTCTTGTGTTGAGGATTTGCGATAGTTGACTCTGGTCAGTGTTTGAGGTTTAGAGGTCGTGTTGTCTTCCAGGCTAAGTCTTAAGGATGGGTGTCGATGTCCCTGACATGGTCCCCAGGCAGTGGTTTCCTTGCTGGGTAATGGTGATCCTACTGATCCTGGTCCTTTTCCTCCTAGCGTGTTGGTTGATGTTCCCAGCGTGGTCGGTTGAGAAGAGTAGGATCCCTTGGGGAGTCGACAGGGGTTGTGGAACCCCGTGGCATTCGTTAGAATTGAGCTGGGGGACAACACTGTTGTTATTTTCCTCCTTTCAGTGTGCCGTAGAGTAGAACCCTACTGAGCTTATCGCTCACTCCTACCCCGGGCTGCGTTTGCAGGTGCAGGCGGCAGCTCTTCTTCTGTGGAGCCAGCAGGATCGGCCTTTGGCGGCGCGAGTACATCCAGAGGCGCTTGAGATTGCTGGAGGATTATCTGTTGTACCCTTTTGATATATGCATATGTTGTAAACATTTGAGGACTTTTGGGATTTTGTATAAATCTGTCTATTGGAAGACTTCTGTATTAAATGTTGAATATTACAACTGATGTTATATAAATTGAATACCTGTTCACCTCTGGAATACAATTGTTTAAATTATCCGTCTTTTCCGCTTGTATCGCGCCGATTGAAGATGAATAGTGATAGGAACCCTCACGCCCCGTCCTAAATGGGTTTTCTGGGTCGGTGTGTGACAGTTAGTGTGCTGAGCCCAGACCATGTCTTATATCATCACATGTGTTGCATGCTTACTTGCTTTCCTATGTGTGTTCATAGCATGCATATGTTTGTGCATTATATGCATAAGGTTAGGGCGTGGGCGATCTGTAGTATCGCCATCCCGAGGTTTGGAAGCTCGGATTTAGCCCTAGGACCGGGGCTGGGTAGCTTGGTCCAAGATTGGATGGTTGTGTTCAGTCGAACTTGATGATAGGCCTAGATGACTTGAGCACCTGTTGATCGAGGTTTTAGAGGTCGTGTTGGCCTTGAGGCGAGTGCTGAGGTGTAGCCGGTGTCCGGTTTCTTTGTCTCTTGAGTAGAGGGTGTTCCTACTCAGCGATATCGGTTCCCTCCTAGCAGTGTCGGTTTCCTTCTTGTGAGATGGCGGTGTTGGTTTGCTACCTCACTGAGGGTGACCCAGTATGCTTGGCTGGAAGACCATGACTGAGGCCCCTCAGAGACACGCGGTGGGGTTATGGGGCTTCTGTGTACATCCAGGCTTTGCTTGAGGGCGACACTGTTGTGTTCCCTCTTCCTTGTGTGCATCGTAGTGTAGTTTCCCTACTGAACTTAGTTGCTCATTCATACCCGTGTTGCGTTTTGCAGGTGCAGACGTTAGCTCATCTTCTCTGGCCCCTATCAAGCAAGTGTTTGGTGGCGCGGCGGCGCCTGGTGGTGTTTGAGGAGTGGTGATCATCAGCATAACCCTTTTTTATAGTTAGTATCCTACGGGAGTATGAGTGTATATATTTGATATTCCCCTCTTCGAGGATTTTATAGACTTGTAACATTTGGGTTTGCAACTATGTTTTGAGGTTTCTGTAATTAATTATTGTTTAATGAAGGTGCTTGAGGATTGCTTAGGGAGACCAGTAGGTTAGAGGGAACCCTCGCCAAAATTTTCCACAGTTGGTTAGGTTCCGGTTCACGTCCCCCAGCCTAGATGGGCTTTTGCGAGTCATGGCACGACACCTCCACTGTCAACAGCCGTCCCTTACAACAACAAAACGCTTCAGTGCTGAAACAGCAAGGCATAAGACACAAGGTGGCACGTAACTTCCCTTACACATATAATGAGTATGAGACTAGAACTCTGGGTGACCTCTACACCTCAAACAACATATAGTAGCCAACTAGACCCATACTCGAGAATTCAGAGATTTGACATAACAATCACGCCCTTGTCCTTGCTACCCAGCCATGGTCATAGAGCAAGATTCGAGCTACCCGAGAGCCTCTGATCGGTGAAGACCCTATTCACCCACGCCATAACCTTACCCTCTAAGGCAAACAAGATGCATGCAAAGCTCAGGCACAAATACAGAGATATAAGCATGCAATAAAATGATATCAATTATACAGGGCTAGGCATAGCCTACATCAAGCCAAAGGGTAAGCATAGCAGGGGTGAAAAGTAGATAAGAAGCTAGTTAACAAAACAACGATGAAGTAGATATACAATAAGGCTTCAGTGTGCTCCGGCACCAGATAGACTAAGGTTCCCCAGTTACCCGTGTGAGGACCCGTCCCTCTACTCCTGTGGCTCGCCGTGGACCGCAAGGCTAATTTGATAAATTGCGCCTTGTCGGCTTGTTTCACACCCGCGTGTGCACACACTGACCATGTTTGTGGTATTGTTGGGCTAGAATGGTTAGTGGGACCCGGGATCGAAAGATCCGAACTTGGGTTTAAGTTTTTAACCCAAGTCCCGCTTCCTGCGAAAGACGGATCGATCCTTCCTTGCTAGAAGGATCGATCGGTCTTTGATAGGAGCGTGGATCGTTGAGTCGGATCGATCGGTCTCTTGGGACGGATCGATCGGACTCGGAGAGGGATCGATCGGTCTCTTGGTTGGATCGATCGTTCCCTTGGCTGGATCGATCGGTCTCCTTGGCTGGATCGATCGCTCTCTAGGCTGGATCGATCGGTCTCCTTGGACGGATCGATCCTGCTAAGTCGGTTCGTTTGCCTATAAAACAAATAGAACCTTCTTCCTCAGATCTCTTTGGAAAATCAGATTCTTGGGCTGAGAATTCCTAGATTTCGAAGAGTTCGTGGACGATCCAAGGCATAGCAGCTGGGATTGAAGCTGCTCTTGCTCCGGTAGGGATTCCTACCTACATTCTTCGGATTTTTGGAAGCTTTTTTCCTGCTGTCGATGTTCTTTTGCTTAGAACTCTTGTATACATGTTAGATTGTAGTATTTCCGCCGGTTTTGGATTCTACATCCTTGAACCGTTAGTGTGCTTAATTATATTCTATGCGCTTTGAATTGCTAGAGACTAGCAATAAGCTGGTTGGGGGGTGTGATGAGTGCATGAAAGTGCACTCTGAACAGTCTTATAACCATCTCAATTGCTAGATTATAATCCTTAATCAGCATCTTTATTACTATTTTTATATCTATATGTTGCTTCACATGGTTGTTTGGAAAATGCAGGGAATTGGGGCTAAAAGAAGCTGAAAAGAGTATATGGATCACCTTCAACAATTAATCTGTACCTGCTCATGAAGAACTAGATGATGTACCATATATGGTTGGAAAGCTCTTGAAGTCTAGATTCTGGGGAATTTTACGGTTCGTGATTCTGAGTTTCCTAGAGGAAGTTACGGCAATTTTAGTACCGATGGCGCAGTCTGGATGGCAGAAAGGAAAATAAGCTGGAAGTCCGAGCGATCCGCCGATCGATCGGACCTCGCAGAATCGTGACAGAACATGTGTTTTTTGGCTGAACATGGTCCGATCGATCCCTCCATCGCTCCTATGGGGTCCGATCGATCCGACACCAATGGTCTGATCGATCGGACTCAGAAAAAGCCAAAAACAGCGGATTTTTACTCAACCGATCGATCCAACACTCATAATTCGATCGATCCGACTTGGGAATTAAAGGGTGACAGAACGTATGCTTTTTAGAGGAACACAATTCGATCGATCCATCCATCGATCGAACTCGAGAAGAGCCAGAGACGAAGGATTTTTACGAAATCGATCGATCCGACTCCCTTAGTCCGATCGATCGGACTGGGGCTTACATAGAAGTTGAAGATTTTAATGAGGCCGATCGATCCAACATCCCGAGGAGGATCGATCGGACGTTCCCAGTGAATTAAATTAACGGTTTAGATCAAATCCGTTGATGGAGAGACTTTGGGGCTATAAATAGGACTCTTTCTAGGGTTTGAGCGGGACTTCTTAGACGTTTTTGAGAGGCTCTTTTCAGGAGTTTTTCAAGAGAAAAAAGATGGAGACATATCCATCCATGGCCAAGTAATCCGCGGGCATGGCGGACGGATGATCTAGCGAGGACTAGGGCTTCTTCTCCAACAATGGTTCATAGTTTTTAATCTTCATTGTTAAACTCTTTTCTATGTATTGGATCTTTAAATATTATTTTCATATTATAGATTTCTATGTGGATGATTAATATTATGAATCCAGTCATGCTTCTTTCATGATCTTATAATCCCATAGTCTTCTCTTTTGATTCTCCTACCGAGTCTTGCGAGACCTTTGCTATACATTGCCCGTAGTGACAGCTGGTATTGTGTATTCTTAGGGATCTGGTTAGATAAGGTTGGGGCTCTATACCGTGAGATCTTTGCTATGCATTGCCGATTGTGAGAGTTGGTATTGTGTATTCTTAGAGATCCGGTTAGAGTTAGGGCTTTGTCCCGATGAACTTTTGCTGCGCGTTGCCTGTAGTGACAGCCGGTATCGTGTATTCTTAGGTTTGGTTGGATGAAGTTAGAACTATAAAAAGGAAGAACCAATCGTAGGAAGAGACATTTATATATTTTATCAGATTCATAATTCTTTATCTTCCGGTTAAGGTGATTGGGATGTGAATCCCTTAACTGTGTATCATATGAACCGTTGAGAAAAGAAGAACCTAAATCCGAGTGAAGTGATTCCTGAAGCCTAGCCTCATTCAAATCCTGATTTCTTTCGTTAACTTTATCTTACCATTACATCTTCGATCTATTTTCTTAACTTTCATCGCTCTTGATTGTTTTCAATTCATTGTTATATGTGTTTCTAGATCTTTCCTGCTTGTCTCTCTGTGAGATTTGACCTCTCTTATGCTGTACTGCACCTCGACCGCTGTGCGTGACACATTTGAGCGACATAAAAAATTAGCGCCATTGCCGGGGAGACGATTCAGAAAAGCGCCAGAATTATCAGATCACGATGATTGAAGACATCGAAGGCGGTAACTTTGTTCCCTTTTCTTTGGATTTTTATTTCTTTTTCCTTAGTTTTCTTTATTTTCTTTTTAGTTTTGTTTTGAATTTTTGTTTTATTTTTACTTGGTGAAAAAAAAACTGACCAAAAAAAAAATTAAAAAAATTAAAAAAATTGAAAAAAAGGATGGAAAATGAATTATATCAAGACTATTTGAGATCATGTTCTATGAAGTCGAGAGATGGAATGTGTAAAACAACAGTTCGTAAGAAAAGTATATACGAATTGAGCTTGGAGAATAGAACGAATCATGTTTCTGTCAATGAGTATCTTCCTACTTATATGATTAACACATTGAAAAGAAAGATTTCATCCTTTACACAAAAGGATGATGAGACATTATGTGATGCATGGCAGCGATTTAAAAGTTTAATAGTTTCATGCCCTCAACATGGTTATCCTAATTGGCGTTTAGTTAGCTATTTTTATTATGGATTAACTGAGCATGAACGTCAAATTCTTGAAACAAGATGCAGGGGTGAGTTTTTGCAGATTGATCCGGATGAAGCTATGAAGCACTTGAATGAGCTTGTTGAGACAAATCTTACACAGACGATTCCGGAGCGTTGGGATGATTATCGTGGTCATATCGATGCCAAACCCTACAAGCATCCCAATGTCACCTTAACGTCCAACAGCTATCTGCAACCCAATGAGCCTTTCTACTCTTATCCTAGTGCTTATGATGATTATGTGCATGATACTTATGTTGCTACTTCCCATGATGTGCATGTTGATGAGCCTAACACTTATGATGCATGTGTCGAGGACTTTAGTGCTTGTGATGCTTACATCCATGATTTTAATGTTTATGGTGCACATGCTCAAGATGTTCATGTTGATAATGCATATGCTCATGACTGTAGTGCTAGCGTGCATGTTCAAAATTCTAGTCCTATTGATGCACAAGCTGTTGATTCTAATGTGTGTGATGCATATGCACATGATTTTAGCGCTCATACGCATGTTCATGATACTAACATTTACTATGCATATGCTCATGATTCCAATGTTAGTAATGCACATGTTTATGCTTCTGATGCTGAAGATGCACGTGTTTCTGCTCAACTTTCTATGACAGAGATTTTGGACTTACTTAAGGAGGCTAAAACAAAGCCTAATTTTGACTCTTTCCTTCTGCAGTTACTTATGAAGGACGAGGAGAAAGCACGCCAACTATGCGAGGTAATCACATCTTTTAGCGTGCATGAACTCGGATGGACACATCATATGGAAGAAGACGAAGTAGTCCAGTATGGGCCGGTCAGCAGTGAGGAAGATATAGACGACTTCCAAGACCACCAGGACCAGGTATTCGTTGAACCTCCATCGGCTGAACTTCAAGTCATTGCTTCTAAGCCGCGAGGTATATTTTCAGTGTTTATTTCATCTCCTTGGATAGTTAGGAAGAACATGACCTTGATAGATATTTTTAAACTTCGACGGATTTATTTCAGATTTTGTGATCTTACCATCGTTGATCACGAGAATGATGACATTATTGATAGGTCATTGGATGAGTCACTGACACTTGAGCACAATGATGACATTATTGATAGGTCATTGAATGAGTCACTGACACTTGAGCATAGTGATGACACATAATTCGATTTGAGAGATCCAACTATCTTGTTTATTGGATTTAGAATGCAAAAGTTAACTCTCCTACCTGTCATAGGCCACTTAGATTCACATGGTGAATTACCCTTGATGACACTACTAAGGTTAACCTTTCAGGTCATGGCACTTACTGATTTTGCATATCATCGTGCTAGGGCACGGCCGCCGAGGGCGCGATTAAAAATCCTTGTCTTGTATTTAGTAGTTTAGTTTGCTCGATTTGCTTTCTTGTATGCTTGAGAATGCTTGAGTTATTTTTATGTTGTGTGCTTGCATGTTTGCTTTTGTTTTTGTTTGTTTTGCTTTTGTTCTTAGGTGCTCGATCAGTCCCCGCCTTCCCGTGGAGAACATTGTCGCTGATCACCTATCAAGGTTGATTGTGGAAGTAGCGGAAAATGAGCCACCAATTATGGATGACTTCCCTGATGAGCAACTCTTTTCAGTTGCACGACTGCCCTGGTATGCGCATATTGTTAATTACTTAGTGACAGGTGAGATCCCTTCATTTTGGAGTGCGCAGGATAAGTGTAGATTTTTTGTTGATGTAAAGAAATTTTATTGGGATGATCCTTGTCTGTTTAAGTATTGTCCTGACAAGATTATGCGTCGGTGTATCCCTGATTATGAAATAGAAAGAATCATTACATTCTGTCACTCTCATGCACGTGGAGGTCATTTTTCGATGAAAAAGACTGCTGCTAAAATTCTTCAATGTGGTTTTTACTGGCCTACTATGTTTCATGATGTTAATATTTTCTGCAAATCCTGTGATAGATGCCTAACATTATGAGCTCTATCTAGGAGACATATGATGCATTTGAACCCCATTCAAGCTGTAGAGATTTTTGATTGTTGGGGTATAGACTTTATGGGACCCTTTCCTTCTTCTTTTGGCTATTTATATATATTGTTGGCTGTAGAATACGTGTCTAAGTGGGTGGAGGCTATTGCATGTAGGAATAATGATCATTCCACTGTCATCAAGTTTCTTAAAGAGCATGTTTTGTCTAGATTTGGTACTCCTAGGGTCATTATTAGTGACCAAGGATCCCATTTTTGTAACCGCTCTTTTGAGGCTTTGATGCGCAGGTATGGAGTGACACATAAGATTTTCACTGCTTATCATCCACAGACGAATGGCCAAGCTGAACTAGCCAACAGGGAGATCAAGCAAATCTTAGAGAAGACAGTGAGCTCCAACCGAAAGGACTGGTCCTTGAGGCTATCAGACGCGTTGTGGGCATATTGCACTGCCTACAAGACTACCCTGGGGATGTCGCCGTTTCACCTTGTTTATGGAAAACCATGCCATCTTCCAGTTGAATTAGAACATAAGGCATATTGGGCTATTAAGTCACTAAATTTTACTTTGGATGCTGCAGGTCAGGAACGGAAACTCCAACTATCTGAGCTAGAGGAACTCAGAAATGATGCTTATGAGAGTTCCCGGATCTTCAAGGCAAAGACAAAGGCCTACCATGACAAGAAGATCATGCGAAAGACGTTTAAAGTCGGACAACAAGCTTATCTATATGACGCACGACTGCATCTTCATCCTGGGAAGCTGAGATCACGCTGGACAGGCCCCTTCACCATTAGCAGAATATTTGAGAATGGGGCTGTGGAAGTTGAAGACCCAAAGGATGGGAGGCTGTTTACGGTTAATGGACAGCGTTTGAAACAGATTCCAGAGAAAGCGGACCCTGAGGAGCACACCGTTTCTCTCGTAGACCCTGTCTACGAGGGATGATCTTTCTACTATCTATCATTTCCCTTTTTGATTAGGTTAGTTTGTTTTAGTTTGTTTGCTTTCATTCTCATTTGCTTTTGTTTGCTATTTTTTGTTTTTAGGATGCTTGAACTTCCGTCTTCCTTGCTTGTGAAATCCGGCTACAATGGAGAGCCCTGTGCAAGACTTCAGATATTCTGTCAGGTGGCCTCGCTCTTATTTCGATTTCCTATTTTTATTTCTGTCATATATGAAAATTCAGCCAACACCCTTTTGCTTATTTACATGATTAGCACACATTGAGGACAATGTGAATTTTAGGTTGGGGGGTGTAGGCATGCATGACCTTATGCATGCTACCTTATTGAGTTTAATAGTGTTGAATTGATTATGTTACTAGAAATTGTACATGAGCTGAAATTTTTATGCTTATTATGCATGTTGCTTTCATATGGATTGACTAATACATTTATTACATGCGTGATAACCTGAAAGTATAACATCATGTGATTCACACACGAACACTTTATGTGCATTGGTAATTATACTCACTAGAGGAATGAGCATGCTATTGTCCATCGAGACCATGATTTCAACATTAGCTAGTGTTGAGTATTGCATGCAAAAAAAAAACAGAGAAAAAGTTCTGGAGCTTGATCAAGCTGTGCCTAAACAACTATTAAGTGATCTACTGAGTAACCGGGTGTTCTTGCCTCAGGAAGCGGGGAGCTCGTGTAAAAAGGTAGAACCACTTATAGCTATAAAAAAAACTATTAAGTGTTTTGCTAAGTAACCGGGTCTCTGCGCCTCAAGAAGCGGAGAGTGTTCGCGTAAAAAGGCAGAATGTCTGATAGTTGAAGAAAAAAAAAAAACAAAAACAAAAAGAGCATGTTATACTTAAAGTGCGAGGGTTGGATGATTGGTCATGAAGATAGTAGTGTGTTTGGACTAATGGTGGGTAGAAGTTGCTTCTGCACGTAACATTTATTTGTCACGTCACATGTGTTCTTCTGGATGGTGATTAGCATGTTTGATGTGTAGAAGTTGATTTCATCTGTTGGTAGTATGTGTATGAGTATAAGAAGTTCCCATGTTCTGTACTGCATAAAACACTATCGACTTGATAAGGTAGAATTTTTATCATGCATGTGATGTGCTGTCGCAGGCACTCAAAAATAAAACCAATACCCGTTAAAATGAATGTAGTAGTGCGAGTACGAGTCGATCCCACGAAGAGTGTTTAGCCTAGTTTTGTGCTCAGTGAATAAAGATGGGGGGTTTTAAACGTGAGGAAAACAGTAAAGAAATAATCTAAAGCGAAGAAACGAGTTAAATCAAGAGAACAAACCTTGGTCTGAGTCAACATCCACCATCGGAATCCAATAACTGATCATAGATGCAAGTATCAATCAATTTATACCATGAATATTCACCGTCCGAATTCAATTCGAAGCTCTCCTCGATCATAGTTAATTAGAAACAAGCGATCTAATCAACCCTAACTACTAAACAACCTAAGACAAGCACTGTAGATTTAATCTAGTAGCAGCGTTAAGAATAGGGAGATCGATGAAGCTAAACAACACAAGCACAAGCGGTTGCATTTAATCTAGTTGAATATTCTTCCTAAGATCTAACAAGATCTGATCAGCAGTAAATTATTAGATCCTAGTTGCTTCGCAGATTAGAGGGATCAAACAATTCCGGATTTGATATCAAACCTAGCGGTAGATCACCATGAATAATAAACTAGTAGGCCTCCTAGCAATTAGACAAGGTAATCATGAAGATTTAATCTCAGAAGAACATCCAATACTCATGTATAAACTGAACAATAAAAATAAATTAGATCTCACAGTTTCATTGATTCCAAGGTTTCAGTCTCCTCGACCAAGGATCAAGATTTAGCCACGCAGGGCCATCAAGAACAATCCTCCAAAAGATTTCATAAAGCAAAAGAAAACCTAGAAAAAATATAAAAGAGGAGAAAGAGTAGCCAAAAGTGTCCAAGAAATCCCCCTCAAACCCTAGAAAGAGTCCTATTTATAGCCTCAATTGTATCCACCCTCGGATTAGATCACAATCGTTGATTTTTGTTACTGGGAAAGTCCGATCGATCGGACCTTGGATGCTGGATCGATCGGTCTCATTAAAATCTTCAACTTCTATTCACGCCCGAGCCCGATCGATCCGACTCCCTTAGTCCGATCGATCGGACTCGGGCGTACATAGAAGTTGAAGATTTTAATGAGGCCAATCGATCCAACATCCCGAGGAGGATCGATCGGACGTTCCCAGTGAATTAAATCAACGGTTTAGATCAAATCCGTTGATGGAGAGACTTTGGGGCTATAAATAGGACTCTTTATAGGGTTTGAGGGGGACTTCTTGGACGTTTTTAAGATGCTCTTTTCAGGAGTTTTTCAAGAGGAAAAAGATGGAGACATCTCCATCCATGGCCGAGTAATCCGCGGGCATGGTGGACGGATGATCTAGCGAGGACTAGGGCTTCTTCTCCAACAATGGTTCATAGTTTTTAATCTTCATTGTTAAACTCTTTTCTATGTATTGGATCTTTAAATATTATTTTCATATTATAGATTTCTATGTGGATGATTAATATTATGAATCCAGTCATGCTTCTTTCATGATCTTATAATCCCATAGTCTTCTCTTTTGATTCTCCTACCGAGTCTTGCGAGACATTTGCTATACATTGCCCGTAGTGACAGCTGGTATTGTGTATTCTTAGGGATCTGGTTAGATAAGGTTGGGGCTCTATACCGTGAGATCTTTGCTATGCATTGCCGATTGTGAGAGTTGGTATTGTGTATTCTTAGAGATCCGATTAGAGTTAGGGCTTTGTCCCGATGAACTTTTACTGCGCGTTGCCTGTAGTGACAGCCGGTATCGTGTATTCTTAGGTTTGGTTAGATGAAGTTAGAACTATAAAAAGGAAGAACCAATCGTAGGAAGAGACATTTATATATTTTATCAGATTCATAATTCTTTATCTTCCGGTTAAGGTGATTGGGATGTGAATCCCTTAACTGTGTATCATATGAACCGTTGAGAAGAGAAGAACCTAAATCCGAGTGAAGTGATTCCTGAAGCCTAGCCTCATTCAAATCCTGATTTCTTTCGTTAACTTTATCTTACCATTACATCTTCGATCTATTTTCTTAACTTTCATCGCTCTTGATTGTTTTCAATTCATTGTTATCTGTGTTTCTGGATCTTTCCTGCTTGTCTCTCTGTGGGATTCGACCTCTCTTATGCTGTACTGCACCGCGACCGCTGTGCGTGACACATTTGACCGACATCAGTGAGTTGGATCGATCCGTCCCGAGTCGGATCGATCGTCCTGGGAGGACGGATCGATCGGACTCGGCACGATGTGGAGCTTTTGCTCTCTGCCATTAGAGGGATCGATCCTCCCTTGGGGGAGGGATCGATCCTACTATGGCAGAGAGAGGGATTTGTCTTGTTTTGCTCGCGGAGCTTTGCATGTATCGTTTTCTCTACTGTCTTAATGCCTGGTACATAGGTTTAAGCATGTTAGCCCTATGATAGGGCAGTGGTGAACCGGGGGACTGATGACTCCCGGGATGTTTAGAATAAACGGGCGGGTAGCCCTACAACTTTCCTTAGCCTTGGATGCAGGCGTGCGCCGAGGGCCTTATCTGTGTTATCTGTGAGTTGTTGTTTGCGGGGTTGTTTCCCAGTGCAGTTGTTGTGGTGGACTGCTGGCAGTTGGTGGTGGTACCACTGCAGCAGTTCCTTAGACCCTATTTACCTGCTCACCACCCCGGGCCGGCAGGGTGCCGTGCCCAGACCTTGTTTGATATATCATCACATACTGTTGCATGTTTATCTGTATTATCCAGCGCATGTCCATAACATGCATTGTGTTGCGCATTAGTTGCATCTGTGTAGGGCGTTGCCAATCCGGGGCTTTCGGGTAGCCCGGATCTAGCTCTAGGACCGTTGCGGGTAGCTTGGTCCAGGACTCGATTTGTAGTATTCAGTCGTTTTCGATGATAGGGTTAGTTTGACCTGAATACATGTTGCTTAATGATTATAGAGGTCGTGTCGACTTCAAGTTGTATCTGAAGTGTAGCCGAAGTCCGGTGTTCCTAAACTCTTGGGAGGAGGAGTGCCTACCCAGCGGTGTCCTGGCCCGCCAAACGGTGGTCTGTGTCATGTTGAGAGTTGCAGTGTTTTGGGCCTGCGTTCCCGGACTTCTGGTAGGGTTATCAGACCCTTGTATACACCTAGGATAAACTTGGAGGCGACACTCTTGTGCTCCCTCCCTTGTGAGTGTCGTAGTGTAGTGTCCCTGCTGTGCTTAGTGCTCACTCCTACCCGGTCTGCGCTTTGCAGGTGTTGGCGCTAGCTCTTCTTTGGCGGTGCTTGAGAGGTAGCGATCTTACAGTTTTTATACCTTTTTGTTATAGATAATCTCCTACGGGAGTGATAAATGTATAATTTCCCTGTTTGAGGATTGTATATAAATATCTAGTTTCAGTCTTTGGGTTTGTAATTTTTGTATAATACATGATGGTTGTGATTGCTAGGGTAACCACTACGATTAGAGGGAAACCTCGCAAAAATTTCCGCAGTAGGTTAGGTTTCGCTTCCCGTCGCCCGGCCCGGTTGGGCCTACGCGGGTCGGGGCGCGACAACTTGGTATCAAAGCATAGGCTGTAGATCCCAGGGTGTTAGGATCAGGTTCGGTTGAGATTGAGCGTGGACTGGGTTAGTTCTATGTCTAGAACATCCTTGCATGCTCTCCTTGTGATGTGTTATGCTTTTCCGCTTTAATGATGTGTTGTTCGTTTTGCCGTTCTGACGAGTGAAAGCTCGTTTGCTATTGGTGATCGTGCAGATGTCGGGAGCTCGCGTCCGACCTACGGTTGCCGGTCGAGGTGGGGCAAGACCTGGTCGACTCGCCCGACCGGACAGCACTGTTCCTGTCAGGGTGGTCCGGGCTAGACGGACTGTACCATCACCAGTAGCGGCTTCGGTCGAGCAGGCAGAGGTCTTCCTTGCCGAGGAGGAGGCTCATGTTCCTGTCGACGGGCGGGCCTCGGTGGCTATCACGATGGCTTTCCAGCGGCTGAACCCGCCCAGGTTCAGCGGGGCGTCTGGAGATCCGACCGCAGCGGACGATTGGCTCGAAGGAGTCTCGCGCGTCCTAGAGGTTCTCTTCGTCGAGGACGACCGGGTTCGGGTCACTGATAAGACTTGAAAAGTGCACAAAACACCCTTATAATTTGGCTTTGTTGGGCCCCGAGCAATGCTGGACTGACTACTTTTATTCCATTTCAGGTATAACAGGTCCTTCCACGAGTTAGATCAATTCTGGAGCTAAAACAATCTATTTTGGCGATTTTTGGCAAGCCAGATCGATCGGTCTCAACATGTTCGATCGATCCAACTCAACCAACAAGGGAACAATCAACAACGGCTGGATCGATCGAACTTCAAGTGCCCGATCGATCCAGCAAGGGATGTAGCTTAACAACGGTGGTTCGATCGATCGGCCAAGTCAAGCCCGATCGATCCAGCTCGGGAGTTACCAGCAATAAAGGCGTAGGATCGATCGAACTCCAAGAGTTGGATCGATCCTGCTCGGGCGTTGCTCACAATATTAAGGGAGTTAAGGAGTCGGATCGATCGGGCTTCAAAGGTTGGATCGATCCGACGCGGCCAGAAGCAAAGATCGACGGCTCTGATCTAATCCGGGGGTGGTTGTCTCTTGGGCTATAAGTAGTCATTGTTTAGGAATTTTTGGGGCTCTTTTTCAGACGTTTTTGGAGAGAGTTTACCTATCTTTTCTACATCTTTTCTTCGACGATTCTTTGGAGGAGATCCATGGCGGGAGGAGATCATCAACTTCTACCGATGGATTATCCCCTGAAGATGAGTAGCTAAAACCCTAGCCATGGGATTCTTATGATGTAACTAGGGTTTTTACTAGGGATTTCTTATATCTAGGGTTTGTATACACGATTATTTGGTTTTATGGATTGATTATATTTGCCTATATCTTGGTGTTGATTTCTTACTGGATGTTTGGATCGTTCTTGCTTGCACTTGATTCTAGAGCTTGTGTATGTTAGGGCGTGGATTGGATTGATCCAAATAAGAGGATCATGCTAGTCCCATGATATCTCGGATGGAATTTTGTTCGTGATTAGGGATTGTATAGTGCTAGTCCCACTATAGTAGTGCTAGTCCCACTACGTTTCATCCCTAATCCTTCATGCATCTTATCTTTGTAGTTTCGGCCATCGAGATGCGAAGTCATCTCGATATTACACCTAAATCCATTTCTATGGCATTGCTGGCGATGAACTCATCTGAGTAAGAGGGTTCATTAGCAGTGAACATAACTAATCATTCGGTCACTGAGATTTCGTTAATTGTTCTTGCCGACAAGGAATTCTAAACAGAACTTGTCGAGTGATAATGAGAACTAGCCATTCCTTTATCAACTTTTAGGGAGCCATTTATCGTGTTTGCATACCCTGATCTTTGGAAAACCTGGTATATCCTTAGTTACTGATTAAGAATCCTATGGTCCTTTCTCTCATATTCTTCAATCCTTTAGTATAGTTTTAGTTTAATTTCAACTTGCAATCTTTTCTCAAATTATTAGTAGGAGATTTGCTAAGTATTTGATTTAAATCCCTGAAATCCCTGTGGACTCGACTCGGACTCTCCACTATCTACTAGTCCTTAGTAGTTAAAGTAGAGCACCGGAATATATTGTAATTTTGGTCAGTCTTGTTAAGCCACGACACTTTTCAAGTCGTATCAAAATTTTGGCGCCGTTGCCGGGGATCTTTACGGTGTTTTAAGTTGTTTACTTAGTATAGTTTCTTGCTTATCAGTTGTTTATTATATAAAAGACCAAAAATAGTTTCAGTGCTAATATTTCCATATCTTTTTGTGATCAGTAGGTGAAGAACAAAGCGGCATCCTTTCGAGCGGTGAAGGAGCGAACGCCAACAACACGTCATCGAGATTGCACTGTTTGCATTTCTAAACCTTGAATGATCTTTATGATGTGTTGATGAGTGATGATAAGGACCCAGATTTCAATCTTACATTGAAGGAATTCTTTGCTTCTTGTTCTACATCGCATAAATTGTCGGTCTCTTCTCCTACTCATTTAGCTATGGATAACCCTGAGGACAATCTTGGACCTAATGACAATCCTAACCAACCTGAAAATCAGGGTGATAGGGCCATGAAAGATTTTTATGTTCCAACCTCTTTCACTTCTAACTCCTGTATTCAACCTCCAGTAATTGGAGCGGCCCATTATGAGATTAAACCACAGTTTTTACAATCCTTACCGACTTTCCATGGCTTATCTCATGAGGACCCCTACAATCATATCGAGGAGTTTATTCTAATTAGTTCTACCGTGAGGGTAAATAATTTTACCGAAGACGCTTGGAGACTTAAATTATTTCCTTTCACCCTAAAAGGTAAAGCGAAACATTGGCTCACATTTCTAGAACCTCGGTCGATCACTACTTGGCCTCAGTTACAAGCTCAATTTCTTGAGAAATTTTTCTCGATTACCAAGACGAGTGACCTTCACCATGAAATTTCCTCCTTTAGACAAGCCGACGATGAAGCATTTCATGAGGCTTGGGATCGTTATAGGGAAATCCTTAGGAAATGTCCCCACCACCAATTTCCTCAATGGGCCATAGTAGAGCATTTCTACAAGGGTCTTAAGGAAAAACATCAATTAACAATAGATGCAGCGTGTAGGGGAGTGTTCATTACCAACCCCCTTGACGATTCTTGGAGGCTTTTTGAGAGACTCGCTGAGAGCTCTCAACACCACGCCACCTCCTCTAGGAATAATCGTGGGCAGTCCAACCAATCCAATCCTCGAGGAGTTCTTGAGTTAAACGAGTCAACCCGACTTGTAAGGGCCTTAATGTATAATTCCGGGCTTTTATGTAAAATGGAGTGCTTTTGGCGTAATTTCTTGTTTTTGCGGGGGGTTTTATGCAAAAAAAACCACCCCTCCTAGAGGAATCGAGAGCCCTTTTCCTCGATTCTTTCTTCTCTCTCAACCCTCTTTTCTTTCACTCGTTGGCTGCCAACCCGGGAGAGAGAGGGAGTGAGATCGGAGTGAGATGGAGAGAGAGATCGAGAGGGAGATGGAGAGGAAGCAAGGTCGCCGGCGCCGGAGAAGGAAGGAAAGGAAGGGAGGAAGAAGAACCGGGAAAAAGGGGAGGTGGGCATCGCCGGAAATTGGTAGATCCAGTGGGGTTCTCGCCGGATTTCGTCCTCCTCTTGTCTCAGGTGAGCTCCCACCTTCTTTCCCATCCGATCTCTTCCTCTTTTAGGCTTTTTCGTTGGGTTTTTTTTGGGAGCTCCGCGGTTCTCCGGCAATGGGTCGCCGGAGAAGATGCTGCGGACGGCGTTGGGGACCTCCCTCGGCGACTGCAGCGCTGGGGAAGGACCCCCGTGGTCCGGGGCCATCTTTCTCCGAGCCCTGTCCGGGCATTTCCCATGGCAGGGGATCCTTGATCCTCCTCCCTGCCATGGTTCCCGGCAAGGTTCCGGCCGGCCATTCCCTAGCCGTGGCCGCGCAACCTTCTTAGGGATCCGGTGCTAGGGTCAGCACACGGATTCTCTTCTCCTCTGGTGGTTTTCTCGATGCTTGAGTACCCCTGTTCTGGAGGTTTGACGGAGCTCCGGCGTGAGCTCCGGCAGGCCACCAACCAGGCTCTTGCCATCCTCCAGAACAACAGCTTCTCGAGAAGGGGGTAAGGGAGCAGCTGGACTTTACTCCCGGAGGGGTCTGCACCATGGTGCAGGTCACCGACCTGACAAACTCTCCGGGGGCCAAGGGTGAACTCCGGCGATCTTCTTGAGGAAGAAGATGACCCTGTGCGGTGCATGTTAGCTCACACGCACAGTGTCTGCTAACATGCACCAGAGCCTTCAGATGGCCGTAGTTGAGCTCTCGATGCCTATTTTCGACGTTTCTCGCGTCATTCGACCTGCTTTTCGAGCGCTAGCTATTGCTAATAGTTTTAATTGTGTTTTAGGGCTCTAACGGACCGTAGTCTTGTTTATCGTATTTTAGGCGATCGTTTGAGTGGCCGTCAAGTGTCGGAGCGCGGCGTGGACCCCCGGGCTCAGGGATTGCTCGCTGACTGTCCTTTTGAGGTAGGAGTTACCTCCTAGGATTTGTGTGAATGTATGCAATGTTTTGTTATGTATGATATATAATTGTGTTGATGCTTTGATATATGTTTGTATGTATTTTATTAATCTTGTGTGTATATGTGATGCTATGTCATGCTATGATGATTTCCTGTATGTATGTGTAATGAGATTAATTGACCAAGTTATTGATTGATTGATTATTTATGTGATTTGTGCATACATGCTAGGAATGTCAGGTCTGTCTTAGGACAGGGATTGTGGTTGGGTCTAGTCAGGTCATATAGCTAGACTAGTCAGAGTCTAGGGACTATGATGATGACTTGACTTGAGGATTTGATCTGATTGAAGATCTGACTTGAGGATTTGATCTGATGGAGGATGTGTTGCCTATACTAGTGTACTGAGGCCTGTATAGAGTCTATAGGGGTCTGGGCGAGCGTTGACGGCCGGACGCGGCGACTGTGCGTGTAAGACTTACCCAGACTAGCCAGACCATACTAGGATCAGTAAGCTAGTATAGGATGTTGTGCCTATACTAGTATACTGGGGCTGAGTATAGAGTCTATAGGGGTATGGGCGAGCATTGATGGCCGGACGCGGCGACTGTGCGTGTAAGACTTACCCATACTAGCCAGACCATACTTGGGCAGTATACTAGGATAGGTGGGTGTACACCAGTGTCTTAGTTGGTGACTCCTACTGGGCTTTAGAGCTCATTCGTGTTAGGTTTTGGTTTTTATGCAGGAGGACCTATGGGTAGGCCAGAGACCAGTGCAGGTCATGGAGGTCCTGTCTCAGGAGGAGTTTTTCTGTATTTATGTATCTTTATTTATGTATGAAAAGCATGTATATGTTGGAAATGAAAGAATTATGTATTATAAATTGTGACTGAAATATCATGTATATTATTTGAATTGATGTGGGCGTATGTGCCCTAGTGATGGTGAATGATTGTAAAGAGATAAATAGTTGTGATTAAATGTTATAAAGCTATGTTTTATTAGTGATTGAAATGTTGTAATAGTGATCTCACGTCCCCGTGCCCAAGGGTCATGCCGAAATTTTAAATAAATCTTTGGGACATTTTTATATTTAATTGGGGTGGGGCGTGACACGACTTGCTCAATAGGTTGATGCCTTGAGTAGAAAACTAGATCAAGTTCTCACTCAAACCACAAATCAGGTTGATTCATCTATTCTTCCTACGCTTCCATCGTCAGGAGAAATCTGTTTCTTATGTTCGAATCCTGGTCACGATGTCACTGACTGCCAGTTGGCATGTCATTATCCTGAGTTAGTACAGGAACACATTAATGCCGTGTATGGTCAATCTAAGCCAGCTTATGATCCTTATTCAAATTCTTACAATCCTGGTTTGAGAGATCATCCAAATTTTTCGTGGAGAACACCAGGCCAACAACCCAATTCTTTTAATTCTAAACCATCCATAGGTGCTCATACTATGAATTATCCTCCAAAATTCCAATCATCATATCCTACCAACTCTCAAGGCCAAACTTCGTCATTTCGACCTCCATATCGGCCTGCTCAAAATCAAACATCTCAATCTTGGGGAAACAAACCGTATGTACCTCCCCAGAGTCAAGGACCTCAAAATCACTCAGCTCTTCATCCACAGCAACCAAATCATGGTCCACACAACGATGAGTTGACCCAATTAGTTCATTCTCATTCTCAAACTCTGGCAAAGATAGAGGCCCAATTGGGTCAATTGGCTAATGCATTGTCTAGGAGAGAAGATGGACAATTACCGAGTCAGTCTATTCCGAATCCCAAAGGCCAACATCATGTAGACTCATCGCATGAACAGGTACAAGCTGTGACAACCCTTAGTAGTGGTAAAACTTTTGCCAACATTGAGCAATCTGAAGCAACCACAGATAATCAAGACTTACATGCATCTCATTCTCAGACATCATTGCACAATAACTCATGTGCATCAAAGGAACCTGGTTCGTCCTCTGACACTCCACATTCAAATCATCATGACTCCATTGGTGATTTACATGCATCACCACACATGACATCATCTCATGAAAGAGAACCAAATCCCACAACGTACATTCCTAAGGTTCCTTTTCCTGAAGCTCTAGCAGATCCTACCTCCACTCCATTCAAAAATTCAAAAATAGATGAGATGATGGAGGTGTTTAAAAAAGTGCATATTAATCTTCCTCTGCTTGATGCCATCAAACACATTTCATCTTATGCCAAATTCCTCAAGGACCTTTGCACACATAAACGACAGTCTAGGTCACATGTGTCTAAGAAGATTTTCCTGACCGAGCAAGTTAGCTCAATTCTTCGATGTGATCTTCCTCCTAAGCTCAAGGATCCTGGCACCCCCACAATCTCATGCATTATAGGAAATCACACGATTGATGGAGCACTACTGGATTTGGGTGCAAGTGTCAACCTCATGCCTTTCTCCTTATATTCTAAGTTTGGTATAGGAGAATTGAAACCTACGGCCATGACCCTACAATTAGCTGATCGATCAATTAAGACACCAAGAGGAATCCTTGAAGACGTTTTGGTTAAGGTTGATCGGTGCGTATTCCCGGTTGACTTTGTTGTGTTAGACATGGAACCTGGAGTGCAAACTAAAAAATCGGTTCCTATAATCCTTGGCCGACCCTTCTTGGCTACAGTCAATGCTTGTATTAACTGTAGGGATGGTTTCATGACGGTCACATTTGGTAATATGGAGTTACGTTTGAATATATTTCATGCTTCAAAGAATCATGCGTATGATGATGACTGCTTTATGGTTGATACCTTGGTTAATGAGGATGAGATAATGAGTTGTGTTGATGATACATTACCTGTGTTGTTGTTGAATGATGATACTCCGTGTGGGAGTTTTGAGAGTAGTTGTCACATGTCTATTGTGGTTGAAGACGATGTTTTTGAACATTATGTGTCACATGTGCATGAAGATGTTTTGAGTACGGATGTAGTGTTTCCGATTGTGAACAATGAAAAAAATGATTTGGATGGTTTTGGGTCGGTGTTCACGTCTGAAAATGACAACGTTTTAAAGGATTTTAACGATCTTGATGTCATTACTGATGTGTGCGGTATTTCCTGGAAAAAACCTCTCCTTGAGCCTTTACCTCCTACCTCCTCAATGCCGGCTGTACCTTCTTTGATCACACCACTATTTTTGGAGCTGAAAACGTTGCCATCCAATTTAAAATATGCCTTCCTTGGACCTGAATCTACCCTTCCAGTAATTATCTCTTCTGCATTAACCATTGATCAAGAGCATCAATTACTCGATGTCCTCAAACTGCATAAAAGAGCTATAGGGTGGTCCATTGGTGATCTTCAAGGCATTGATCCTTCGATTTGCATGCATCGCATACTCTTAGAGGATGAAACTAAATGTGTTCGGGAGATGCAACGCCGGCTCAACCCTCTTATGAAAGATGTTGTAATGAAGGAAGTAATTAAACTTTTAGACGCAGGGATCATTTATCCGATCTCAGACTCTAAATGGATTAGTCCTACTCAGGTCGTTCCTAAAAAATCTGGTATCACAGTGGTTAAAAATGACAAAGGGGAGGATATCCCAACTAGACAGACCACAGGGTGGAGAGTTTGTATCGATTATAGGCGTCTTAACGCTTTAACTTGAAAAGATCATTTTCCATTGCCCTTCATTGACCAGATTTTAGAACGGTTATCAGGCCAAGCCTAGTATTGTTTCCTTGACGGCTACTCTGGGTATAATCAAGTCGCCATCGATCCTAATGATCAGGAGAAGACAACCTTTACATGTCCGTATGGAACATTCGCTTATCGTCGTATGCCTTTTGGCCTTTGCAATGCCCCAGCGACATTTCAATGTTGCATGCTTGCTATTTTCGGGGATATGATTGAACAGTTTCTAGAGATATTTATGGATGACTTCTCTGTGTTTGGCCAGTCCTTTGAATCATGCCTTGAAAATTTATCCAAAGTCCTTGCTAGGTGTGAGAAAACTAATCTGGTGTTGAGTTGGGAAAAGAGCCATTTTATGGTTACAGAAGGTATCGTTCTCGGCCACGTCATTTCAAGTCGGGGGATTGAGGTAGATAAAGCTAAGTTAGAGCTTATTTCTAAACTTCCGCCTCCTTCGTCGGTGCGTCAAATTCGGTCATTCTTGGGCCACGCAGGGTTCTATCGGAGGTTTATTAAGGATTTTAGTAAAATCTCCCGACCGTTATGTGCTCTATTGGTTAAAGATGTTCCATTTGTGTTCGATCAATCTTGTCTTCATGCTTTTCATGTCCTGTGTGATTCACTCTCTTCAGCACCGATTGTCCATTGTCCTGATTATAATCATCCCTTTGAAATCATGTGTGACGCATCCGATCACGCAGTAGGTGCTGTGTTGGGACAAACTATTGATAAACTACCTCGTGTCATCTACTATGCTAGTAAGACGTTGAATGAAGCTCAGGTGAATTACACGACTACTGAGAAAGAGTTACTGGCTGTGATTTTTGCCTTAGAAAAGTTTCAGTTATATCTTCTTGAATCCAAAGTCATAATTTCTACCGATCATTCAGCCCTTAGGTATCTTGTTTCCAAGAAAGAGCTTAAACCTCGATTAATTCGTTGGATTTTGCTTCTCCAAGAGCTCGATATGGAATTACGAGATAAAAAGGGAGCTTTAAACGTGGTAGCCGATCACCTGTCGCGTCTTCCTGTCGATGTCATTAATGATTCATCCCCGATCGATGATACCTTCCCTGATGAATATTTATTGGCTGTTGATCAAGCACCAAAACCGTGGTTTGCACACATCGTAAATTATCTTGTTTCTGGATTCACTCCTGCTCATTGGAATAAACTAGATCGAGATAAATTCTTTTCGAAAGTTAAATCCTATGTGTGGAATGATCCCATCCTTTTTAAACACTGTCCGGATCAGATTATGAGATGTTGTGTACCCGAATCTGAAATAATCTCCATTCTTACTTCATGCCACTCTCATGCATGTGGAGGACACTTTTCAGGCCGTCGAACGGTAGCCAAGATTTTTCAATCTGGTTTTTATTGGCCCTCGATTTTTCGTGATGCTCACAGTTTTTCAAAAGCGTGTGTGCGGTGTCAACAATTAGGGAGTATTTCGCATCAAAATGAAATGCCTCAAAATCCGATTATTGAATGTGAAGTATTTGATCTTTGGGGTATTGATTTTATGGGCCCGTTTCCTCCTTCAAATGGTTACATCTACATTTTATTAGCCGTTGATTACGTTTCGAAATGGATTGAAGCCATAGCGACTAAGACCAATGATCACCGAGTTGTTGTTAAACTTCTTCATTCTAACATTTTCTCTCGGTTTGGTCATCCTCGAGCTATCATAAGTGATGGCGGATCACACTTTATGAATCGATATTTCCGTCACACTCTCGATAAGTATAATATTTCCCATAAGGTTGCCACACCATATCACCCTCAGACCAGTGGGCAGGTAGAGGTGTCTAATAGGGAGATCAAACGCATCCTGGAGAAAGTCGTGCGGTTGGATAGAAAGGACTGGTCTATGCGCTTGAATGAAGCACTCTGGGCATATAGAACGGCATTTAAAACACCCATAGGGATGTCCCCATATCGGATGGTCTACGGTTTACATTGCCGCTTACCAGTGAATCTCATGGATAGAGTGTGGTTAACTATTAAAGAGGTTAATTGGTTACCTACGGGTCAGAGCGCTCGCCTGCTCCAACTCAATGTGTTGGAGGAAATACGTAATGACACCTATGATAATGCTCTTATCTATAAAGCTCGAACTAAGGCATACCATGATCGGTTCATTCATCAAAGAACTTTTAATGTGGGAGATAGGGTGTGGTTATTTAACGCTAGATTACGGCTTTTCCCAGGGAAATTGAAATCTAGATGGACTGGTCCATTCGAAGTTACTCAAGTTTTTTCCCATGGGGCTGTTGAACTCCGCAATCCTCACTTTGATTCCACCTTCAAAGTGAATGGCCAAAGGTTAAAAAGATACATAGAAAATCCTCTGACCTTAGAAGCCACACAGAGGTTGCATGAACCACTTTCTGAGTAATTGCGCTTTCATGTCGTCGAGCTCGAGACGTTAGACCAAGCGCTTAATGGGAGGCAACCCATCCGTTGTGTGTTCTGTTGTTTTGGTTTCTTTCATGTTTTCTTTGCATGCTTGCGTATTTTCTGCTTAGTGCGTTGTTGATTTTGGTTGTCTGATAATTCTGTCATCGATGTCTGTGACTGATCGTGTTAATGGTGAATCAGGGGATGTCCATACTTGAATTCTTTTGGCCTGGAGAGGTCTATATTTTTACAGGGTCGTAGCGGCTTCATTTTGAAGTTTTCTGGTGGATTTTCTCGCATTTTGGTCCGACCGATCGATCGAGCTATAGAAGGACCGATCGATCCTTCTTTACATCTAGCATTGCTTTTCTTCGTTCCGGAGTTGGATCGCTCTGTCCCATGTCGGCCGATCGATCCAAATTGTGGCTTTATTTTTGACAGAACATGGTGTTTTTGCCTCGCAAGCACCCGATCGATCGGCTCTTCGCTCCATCTTGTCTTTACTCCTGGCTCTAGATGGATCGATCGGGGCTTGAGAGCGGGATCGGTCCGTCTTGTGCGTGTAATCCTTACAGAACGTAGTGTTTTTGACCCTACACCTATCGATCGATCCGTCCTTCGCTCCAACATTTTTTGAGAAAACTAAGTGTGCGAGTTCGATCGATCCGTCCTAGCGGGTTCGATCGATCCGACTAGGTATTTATTGGTGACAGAGCGTGGTGTTTTTGGCCCTACAACGTGCGATCGATCCGTCCATCGGTCGCGCACCATGAGTCGGTCCGATCGATCGGGCACACCAAGTTCGATCGATCGGGCGCCTTTAGTAGCTATTGTTCATCGGTGCCCACCTGATGCAGCCACGTGGCGTTCGATCGATCCATCCTCGCTAGGCCGATCGATCCTTCTGGTTCCTTGAGATAACTTCCGATCTTCCGCGCCTCTGCCTCGCCGTCTCCAACTTGGACTCCTTTCCGAGTTAATCCATACCTCTTAGCCGCCTATTTATTCCCCTCCTCCCATCATCGGCGTCCAGCTTAGGCGAACACCGTCGTCCCGGCTTCCGGTGTGTCCTTCCAGGCAATTGCAACTTTCCGGTAAGAGTCCAACGCGTCCTTTTCATCTCTCCCATGCTAGTGTGATAATCCCTTGTATGTGTGTCCTCTTCATCTCTCCCTTGCATGTGAACCCATGGTTTGTGCCATGGTTTCCGGCCTCCATCACCGCTGGCCGTCGCCTTCCTCTCATTGTTTTCGGTTTCTTTTCACCTTCCATTATGCATGCTTGTCTTCGATGTTCTCTTCACCAGTTACCACAGCTCTTGCATCTCTTTCCTTCCTCTGTTCCATCATGGTATATGTTCTTCCCTCACCCATGTTGGATCGATCGGCACCTGCAAGTCCGATCGATCCAACACAGTCCAGTCATTCTTCCCCGGTCTTCTTACCTATTATCTCGGATGCAGGTTCCTCTCAATGTCTACTTCCAGTCATGGGTCGTCGGGGACCCGAGTTTGAGCCAGGATCTCCGGTCTCTCAAGCTTCGGTGTTCTCCTCCGATGAGGAACTGTCCGACTCAGCCGACTCGAGCTGGCCACCGTCGCCACCGGTAGTCTACTGTTACCATCCTTGGGATGTCCCCATCCCTATTTATCCTGCCGGTTCGGTTATCGACCATCCTGTCGGTGTTGAGTTTTTTGGGCCGTTCCCGGATCCTGATCTCTTTGCCTGTGTTGTTTATGCTATTCAGCACGACCCTGGTCTCGAGGATCCGTGGGTCGCTTTCTGATTGCCCGACGGGTCCTCTGTTGTGGTGCCTCCACGATCTCTGATTGATCCGGGGCTTCTATCGCCAGCACTTTCGCCCCTAGGATCCCCGTATGCCTCGGATGACCCTGATCGCCCACTGTTCCAGCGGTCGAGCGAGAGTGACTCCGACGAGGATGACGATGAAGACATGGACAACGATGATTAGACTTTAGGACTTTCATATTCTACTTTCTAGGACTCCTGTTTGATGTCTGTCTAGATTGAGTTTGTTACTTGCCAGTTTATTTTTGCACTTTGGATTTTATTTTGTTCTTCGTAGCATTGTTTTGTTCGTTCCTCAATAACATTAGGATTTGGGTTGCTTGGATTTATTGTGTTGATCTGGTGTGAGGCACCATGCTTGCTGTGCATGTTTTGGGTATTAAAGGAGTAGGATCGATCGGGTTTCTTGGACCGATCGATTCCCCTCCCTTAAGGTGGGCGTTGTGGTGCTTGGGCTGGGTGACGCGTGGAGTTCGATCGATCCAACCCCAAAGGTCGGATCGATCGAAGTCGCGCACTTGGGGTATAAGACGCGTCCGAGCGATCCTAGGGATTAAACCCTTCGATCGCTTCCCCTTTTTCTTCCTCCCCGGTCCACTTGGTTTCCACCGCTCCGCGATCCTCCTCCCGGCAGGTCGTCGGTCTCCCCTCCGGCAAGACCTCCTCACCATCATCCTCCACCGCCCCACATTCCATTCCTCCGGCCTCCTTCCCCACTCACGACCTCTCCATTTCGTCCAAACCCACTCCACTTCTCCACCCAAGGATCCGTGTGCTCCGTTGATCATCGTCGGCGCCGCCCTTGTCTCCATCCCTACCATGGTACGCGCGAAGAATGTGACGACGAAGGGCGTCGGCGGAAAAGGGAAAGCGGCCGCCGCTTCTTCTTCCACCCCTCCGGCCCGACGACGGCTGCCATTAGCTACGACGCCAGCGTTGTCTTCTCCGTCCACATCTGCCTCTTCGCCGGCTTCTTCCTCTTCCCCACCTCCGCCACGACTGATTTGAGCCTCGCGAGCTCCACCTTCCTCTTCGAAGGCCGTCACTCCGTCGTCCGGCAAGAGGAAGGCTGCGGCGGTGGCTTCTTCTTCCCAGCAAGCTCAACGGCCTACAAAGCGCAAGAAATCCCATCCGTCGACCGCTCTGACCGATGTCCGCGGCCTCCAACCTCGCTGGCAGCGTGAGCTCAACCTGGAGTACACCTTCGACGTTGAGTTTTTCCGCAAGGTCGAGCACGCCAAAGATGCCATTGCGACCCTTGAGCGACGGAGCCTTCTACCTGTGTGCACGCCCAGCTCTACTGTCTATCCGCGGTTGGTGTGCATGTTTTATCAGAACATGCAGCCTATTCCTTTTGGGGACGCGCGCGACAAGGATACATCCTACCAGTACCAGTCCCGTGGGTTCACTTCCATGATCGACGGAGTAGAGGTAACTTTGAATCTCCGGGCGGTCTGCGATGCATTGTCAATTCCGAAATGCTGCCGTGACCTCCACCGAGCGACGCCTGACGAGTATTACGCCCAGGAGTTCGACGCTTACATGTTTCTTAGGCCGAACCGTTATCCCTCCGACACCTTTTCTCGCGCTGAGCTGCCGCCGCACATGTGGCTGATCGACGATGTCCTGCGACGTAACGTTTTTCAAATGGGTCATGCTCAGTATCGGACCGGCGACTGGCTCCGCATGCTCTGGCTGTTGGCCAAGGACTGGGCGATGAGTATTCCGCAGATGATCTTGGAGGACATCGACCAGTTCTATCGGATGACGGTGCTGGATATGCGGCCCAGTTACGACGGTGCAGCCTGCCCACATCCTCGGCTTATCTCCACAGTTCTACAGCGCCAGGAGTGTGTTCCAGAGGGGGAGCCGACCGTGTCGCTGGAGGCACTTCTGGCGGCACGGTTTCGTTCTGCTACCTGGAGCAAGGTCCTCAATCACATGAGGAGGGCGGGTGTCTTGCTCAGTCAGCCGCGGCCCAGCCGATCACACCATGCACCGGAGTACGGGCCAGTCGACCATCCTACGTTGGGCGAGATGTACCGAGAGTTCCACGGTGAGTTGGTACGGTTACACCAGCGTTTGGACGCTGTCGACGCGAGAGTTGCGGCCTTCCGAGCAGACCTTTCGTACATTCGGGCGCGTCTTGACGACCTTCACCCTCCTGCACCGGTTCTTACTATCGTACCTTATTGTCCGCCACCTGTCCCTAAGGCACCACCTCGGCCTTGAGCCTCGTGCGTAGATGCTTGCTTACATTACCTGTATATCTTTTAGGTTTCTTACGTCTATGGCCGTGTGCTGGCCAGTTTTGATTTGACTTGTGTGGTGGTTGGACTTCTTTTTGTACTTGCTTGGCATCATATGTACATAGTTTTTGGCTCTGGGGGGGTGTATTCGGGGACAAAAGGGAAGCTGATTGTGCTGGTCTACTGTGTGTATGTGGATGAATGTGGTTGCTTTGTGTGTCTTGCAGGTGGAAGCTCAGGATTGTAGTTTTTCAATTTCTGTCATTGTGATGAATGTTTGTACAGCCCATGGGCTTCTCGCATAAATAGAGGAAATGCTGCCAAATTTTTCTCCAATTTTAATGTCTATTCCTTATATTCCATAAATGCATCACGGGGTATTCCTTCTATATTGCTACAGGGCATCTATGCGGTCACATGCACACCTGGGAGCCATTACTCTTATTCTTGGTTTTCACACCTAACCGTGATCTGCGATTTTGTTGTTTTTTTTTATCATCAAGGTTACTTCTTCGTATGAAGTCTCTCAGGTTATCTCTACCCTATATTCTTTGGTTTATTTTTATGACTTAGTGTAATTGGGGACAATTACATTTAAGTTGGGGGGTAGAATTCTAGGAATTCATGTTTATTTATTTCATGATAACCAACTATTATACGTCCCTGAGATCATGTCAGAAGAACGAAATGAAGAGACTTATTTATGAAGATGCTTGATTTAGAAATTTATCTTATGAATTGTTCAGAAATTCAAATGTCATGTAAAATTCAGTAAATTTAACTATGCATGGTATGAGTTCTGTACTTTAACACTTTTACCATGGTTTAGGGATGACTTGACAAATCTTACTGCACTTGAGCACGTTTACATGTGGATGAGTTGAAATTAGATTCTGAACCTGATACTAGGATGGATTTATGATTCTAGACTTGACACAGAAAATACATGAACACATGCAATTATCTGAGTAAAAAAAGAAAAAAAAAAAGAAACAAGAAAAAGAAGAAGAAAGGATTTTCAACTTAGTAACCGGGCAGTGTGCCTAGCCAGCATGGTGTTCGCGTAAAAAGGTTGAATTTCCTTTAATGAAAAAAAATAAAAATAAAAATAAATGAATGACTAGTTATGATTTGTAGCTTTCATGGTTTGAGCATTAGAGTCTGAAGAGTGTTCTACACTTAGTGCCCTAAAACCGTCTGGTTTGGGAGTCACTGGCTTAAACCTCATTACATGGACCATGAAGAAAGCTTAAGAAATCATAACATTGCACAGGTCATTGAAAAAAAAAACGGATATTGCTATGTGATAAGTGGAAGATATGTGCTTGGATAGGATTGTGATCTTGAATAGTTGAAGTGTTTAGATATAATTGATGCTCTGAAGCATGTGTAAACCCAAATTCACACACAAGAGAGTCAAAGTTATTTTTGAACCATGATTAAATATGTTGAAATGCTGGAAGTGTGCTATGAATTGTTCTCATTTACTTTATGTTTATATGACTATGAATTAAAGAATATATTCATGGATATTTGTTCTGTTTGATGCATTGGAATTAATGAGGATCTTAATGGAGTTCTGATGACATGTTTCAAGGGGATGTATAGATGTTTGTGGGTATCATCGTTGGAAACCCTCAGGAGACTATAACTCCTCCACTGGGGTCACCCAGGGGTTTAAAGGCTTGTTGCACATGCTAAGTGCAATCGTGAGACCTACGAAAGTGGCTAGTTAGATTACTGCTTTACTTTTAATTTTTGTTTGCTTTGCTCGAGGACTAGCAAAGATCAAGTTGGGGGGTGTGATAAGACTTGAAAAGTGCACAAAACACCCTTGTAATTTGGCTTTGTTGGGGCCCGAGCAATGCTGGACTGACTACTTTTATTCCATTTCAGGTATAACAGGTCCTTCCACGAGTTAGATCAATTCTGGAGCTAAAACAATCTATTTTGGCGATTTTTGGCAAGCCAGATCGATCGGTCTCAACAGGTTCGATCGATCCAACTCAACCAACAAGGGAACGATCAACAACGGCTGGATCGATCGAACTTCAAGTGCCCGATCGATCCAGCAAGGGATGTAGCTTAACAACGGTGGTTCGATCGATTGGCCAAGTCAAGCCCGATCGATCCAGCTCGGGAGTTACCAGCAATAAAGGCGTAGGATCGATCGAAGTCCAAGAGTTGGATCGATCCTGCTCGGGCGTTGCTCACAATATTAAGGGAGTTAAGGAGTCGGATCGATCGGGCTTCAAAGGTTGGATCGATCCGACGCGGCTAGAAGCAAAGATCGACGGCTCTGATCTAATCCGGGGGTGGTTGTCTCTTGGGCTATAAGTAGTCATTGTTTAGGAATTTTTGGGGCTCTTTTTCAGACGTTTTTGGAGAGAGTTTACCTATCTTTTCTACATCTTTTCTTCGACGATTCTTTGGAGGAGATCCATGGCGGGAGGAGATCATCAACTTCTACCGATGGATTATCCCCTGAAGATGAGTAGCTAAAACCCTAGCCATGGGATTCTTATGATGTAACTAGGGTTTTTACTAGGGATTTCTTATATCTAGGGTTTGTATACACGATTATTTGGTTTTATGGATTGATTATATTTGCCTATATCTTGGTGTTGATTTCTTACTGGATGTTTGGATCGTTCTTGCTTGCACTTGATTCTAGAGCTTGTGTATGTTAGGGCGTGGATTGGATTGATCCAAATAAGAGGATCATGCTAGTCCCATGATATCTCGGATGGAATTTTGTTCGTGATTAGGGATTGTATAGTGCTAGTCCCACTATAGTAGTGCTAGTCCCACTATGTTTCATCCCTCATCCTTCATGCATCTTATCTTTGTAGTTTCGGCCATCGAGATGCGAAGTCATCTCGATATTACACCTAAATCCATTTCTATGGCATTGCTTGCGATGAACTCATCTGAGTAAGAGGGTTCATTAGCAGTGAACGTAACTAATCATTCGGTCACTGAGATTTCATTAATTGTTCTTGCCGACAAGGAATCCTAAACAGAACTTGTCGAGTGATAATGAGAACTAGCCATTCCTTTATCAACTTTTAGGGAGCCATTTATCGTGTTTGCATACCCTGATCTTTGGAAAACCTGGTATATCCTTAGTTACTGATTAAGAATCCTATGGTCCTTTCTCTCATATTCTTCAATCCTTTAGTATAGTTTTAGTTTAATTTCAACTTGCAATCTTTTCTCAACTTATTAGTAGGAGATTTGCTAAGTATTTGATTTAAATCCCTGAAATCCCTGTGGACTCGACTCGGACTCTCAACTATCTACTAGTCCTTAGTAGTTAAAGTAGAGCACCGGAATATATTGTAATTTTGGTCAGTCTTGTTAAGCCACGACACTTTTCAAGTCGTATCAGTCACCCTCGCAGCGTTCCAGCTCGATGGAGACGCTCGTGACTGGTGGCGCACCGCCCAGCATACCAGTGACGGAGAGGTGCCACTGTGGGAGGGGTTCAGGGCGATGTTCTTGGACGTGCACTTTCCAGCTAGTTCACGTGACACCCTGACCCGCGAGTACCAGTCCCTCTTGCAGGGTACTCGCTCGGTTCAGCAGTACGCCTCCCGGTTCCCGCACCTCGTTCGGTTTGCAGGGTCAGTTGCAGCAGAGTAGGCGGCCAGGGTGCGTCAGTTCGAGTGGGGACTACGGCCAGAGATCCGGCGGCAGACGAGCTCACACTGCTTCCAGTCGTAATCAGCGATCCTGAACTGCGCCTTGTCAGTAGAGGCTCAGTTGCGGGACGACAGGTGCCGGGCAGTTCCACCGGCACCCCTCACCAGTTCGCAGCAGCGACCCCAGGGCAGAGGGGGGTTCGGTAGGGGGCAGCCGTGGCGTAAGCGGCCTATTCAGCAGCGACCGCAGCGTGCACCGCAGTACGAGCCGGCACTACCGAGCCCACCAGCCCCATTTCTACTGACGACCGGGCCATCTGGGCAGGCTTCGTCAGGGGGAGACCAAGGACGGCAGCCTGGCGGCGCGACACCCACTTGCTTCCTGTGCGGGAAGCCGGGGCACTACCGTAGAGACTGCACTTCGCGAGGAGCGCAGAGCGCTATGCCGCAAGGCAGTAGAGGCGGAGGGTCCGGTGCCTGGCAGGGGAGCGGGATTGGACGCGGGCCGGGGCGTCCCAGAGGCAGAGGCGGCCATCGGGGGCAGGTGTTTGCCCTCCCAGTTCGTGAGCGGCAGGACACCGTCCAGCTGTATCAGCCACTACCGCAGTATCAGCTGCCATCACAGTACCAGCAGCCATTACAGTGCCCGCAGCCGCAGTAGTACCAGCAGCCGCAGATGTAACAGCGGGCCACGGCAGAGCCATCCGTCCTCAGAGGTATCTTTCAGCTTTCTAGTTCCTTGGTGGATGTGCTGATAGATTCAGGGGCGTCTCACTCCTACATTGCTAGCATGTGTGTGGCATCGCTAGGGTTAGAGACGAGTCGGCTAGAGGTGGCACAGTCTGTAGACTCACCGATCGGCGAAGCGGTCAGGGTGGACCGGGTCTGCCGATCTGTTCCTTGGAGGGTGGAGGCCTCCGGGTCTGTCTAGACCTGCGGGTGCTAGACATGACTGGCTTCGACGTGATACTCGATATGGACTGGTTGGCAGCATACCGGGTCGTCATCGACTGTGGTCGCCGGAGGGTGGTCGCTTGGACACCCGACGGGACACGGTTTGTGTTGTTGGGGGATTGGTTTTCTCCCGATTCCTTTGCTTGTGGTGTTGGGAGGCGTGGCAGCGAGCTCTCAGCCTTGTTGGCCTGCCTGTCCCCGTCCGGTTCTGAGGGAGTGCAGCAGGGCAGTTTTTACAGGGTCGTGTGCGACTACACCGACGTGTTTCCCGAGGTGTTGCCAGGGCTTCCACCACCCAGAGAGGTCGATTTTGAGATCGACCTAGTACCAGGTACCGCACCGATCTCTCTCCCAGCTTTCAGGATGGCACCAGCAGAGCAGAGTGAGTTGAGGACCCAGCTAGACGAGCTTACTAGCAGAGGCTTCATCCGTCCCATCATGTCTCCCTGGGGGGCGCCAGTGTTGTTCGCAATGAAGAAGGATGGTACCCTTCGACTTTGCATAGACTACAGGCGGCTCAATAGGGTAACGGTGAATAACAGGTATCCGATGCCGCGGATCGATGACCTGTTTGATCAGCTTCGAGGATCTTCAGTGTTCTCGAAGATCGACCTCCGCACCGGCTACCACCAGTTGAGGGTTCCGGATTGCGACATCCCGAAGACGACATTCTGGACTCGGTACGGCCTGTACGAGTTCGTGGTGATGCCGTTTGGGCTGACAAACGCACCAGCAGTGTTCATGAATCTCATTCAGAGGATCTTCCGGCCTTTCCTAGACGAGTTCGTGGTGGTGTTCGTCGATGACATTCTCATCTACTCTCGGTCAGAGGCGGAGCACGAGCGACACTTGGTGACAGTGTTGAAGCTACTTCGGGAGCATCGGCTTTATGCCAATGCTTCCAAGTGTGAGTTCTGGCTTGCACAGGTGGGGTTCCTTGGACACGTGGTGTCGGCAGCATGGATCTCAGTCGACCCCACCAAGGTCGAGGTAGTGGTACAGTGGTAGAGACCGAGGACAGTGTTTGAGGTCCGCCGTTTCCTGGGCTTGGCGGGGGTACTACAGATGGTTCGTGCGGGACTTCTCCAGAGTCACCGGGCCGTTGACCAGACCGACACAGAAGGCTGTCACGTTCGTGTGGGATGATGCTTGTGAGCGAGCCTTCGTGGAGCTGAGGACCAGGTTGACCAGTGCACCGGTGTTGATCGTCCCCGAGCGAGGCGTTGGTTACAGTGTCTATTGCGATGCCAGCGGTGAGGGTTTGGGGTGTGTCCTCATGCAGGAGGGCCACGTAGTTTCCTATGATTCTCGTCAGCTGAAAAACCATGAGATGAACTACCCGACTCATGACTTGGAGCTAGCAGCGGTGGTTTTCGCCCTGAAGACCTGGCGTCACTACCTCTATGGCGAGAAGTTTTCTGTCTTCTCGGACCATAAGAGTTTGAGGCACGTTTTCACCCAATGTGACCTCAACCTGAGGCAGCGACGCTGGATGGAGCTACTGGAGGACTACGACTTCGAGTTGCATTACCATCCTGGTAAGGCAAACGTCGTAGCAGACGTGCTGAGCAGACAGGTGAGAGACACCAGAGCAGCAGTTGCAAGGTTGTCAGAGCGGCAGTGGCATGCTCTAGAGACGGCGGGCCAGTTGGGGCTCGAGTTTGAGGATCGGGGATCCGACAACTTTCTCTACGCAGTGCAGAGTATGGCAGCAGTCTTAGCCAGAGTGTTAGAGGCACAGCACAGTGACCCAGAGCTCGAGGAGTTACGCACAGCAGCGGGCACAGAGGGCGCAGACGAAGACTGGACAGTATCACCAGACGGAGGGCTACGGTTTCGAGGCAGAGTAGCGGTTCCAGCATATCCAGTTCTTCGAGACGACGTCCTACGAGAGTTCCACCACTCTCGTTTTGCAGTTTATCCCGGCGGTACCAAGATGTACCAGGATCTTCGGCGACAGATCTGGTGGCGCGGGATGAAGAGGGCAGTGACGGAGTTCGTATCGCGCTGCCTTACCTGTCAGAAGGTTAAGGCAGAGCACCAGCGGACTCCGGGGTTACTACAGCCGCTTCCACTAGCTGAGTGGAAGTGGGAGCACATCACGATGGACTTCGTGTCCGAGCTACCGAGATCTCCTAAGGGGAATGACGCGATTTGGGTCATCGTTGATCGATTGACCAAATCGGCGCACTTCTTGCCTATGCGGACGACAGACTCGTCTGACAGGTTGGGCGGTTTGTACGTCCGAGAGGTAGTCAAACTACACGGGGTTCCAGTTTCTATCATGTCAAATCGTGACCCCAGGTTCACCAGCAGGGTCTGGCGGGGCTTTCAGGAGGCAGTTGGCACACTCCTTACCTTCAGTACAGCGTTTCACCCGCAAACAAACGGGCAGTCAGATCGGACGATCCAGATCTTGGAGGACATGCTGAGAGCATGTGTCCTCGACGCAGGAGGCAACTGGGAGGAGCACGTTCCCTTGGTGGAGTTTGCCTACAACAACAGCTACTACTCCAGTCTTGGAGTAGCACCTATCGAGGCAATGTACGGTAGGCCGTGTCGTTCCCTAGTGCACTGGACAGAGGTTGGAGAGGTTTCACTCACCGATCCAGACATCGTCAGGAGGTCGTCAGAGAGGTTAGTGCAGATCAGGCAGAGGCTTCTGACGGCTCAGAGCCGACAGAAGAGCTACGCAGATAAGAGGCGATGACCCCTTGAGTTCGCAGTTGGCGACAGTGTGTTCCTGCGGGCAGCACCGTACAGAGGTTCTGTCAGGTTTGGCAGCGGGGGCAAGTTGGCTCCAAGGTTCGTCGGGCCGTTTGAGATCTTAGAGAGGGTCGGCGAGGTAGCCTACCGCTTGGACCTTCCTCAGCACATGTCTGTTGTGCACCCGACCTTTCACGTGTCGATGCTGAGGAAGTACCATCCCGACCCATCGCATGTCATCAGAGTGGATGACATCGAGATTGAGTCAGACATGACTTTCGTTGAGCAGCTTGTTCGAGTACTTGACAGGAGGGATCAGGTCTTGCGGGGCAAGACGATTCCCTTGGTCAAGGTACTGTGGAGGCACAGAGACATCGAGGAGATGACTTGGGAGCGCGAGGCACACATGCGGCAGGAGTATCCGCACTTCTTCTCTTCTAGAGGTAACTTTTATCCTGTCTTCTAGTGTAGCTGTTTCTTTGCTTCCGAGCCCTACCCTTATCGAATCTCGGGACGAGATTTCCTTTAAGGGTATTAGGATGTGAGGACCCGTCCCTCTACTCTTGTGGCTCGTCGTGGACCGCAAGGGTAATTTGGTAAATTGCGCCTTGTCGGCTTGTTTTACACTCGCGTGTACACACATTGACCATGTTTGTGGTATTGTTAGGCTAGAATGGTTAGTGGGACCCGGGATCGAAAGATCCGGACTTGGGTTTAAGTTTTAACCCAAGTCCAGCTTCCTTGGAAAGACGGATCGATCCTTCCTTGCTAGAAGGATCGATCGGTCTTTGATAGGAGCGTGGATCGTTGAGTCAGATCGATCAGTCTCTTGGGACGGATCAATCGGACTCGGAGAGGGATCGATCGGTCTCTTGGTTGGATCGACCGTTTCCTTGGCTGGATCGATCGGTCTCCTTGGCTGGATCGATCGCTCTCTTGGCTGGATTGATTGGTCTCCTTGGACGGATCGATCCTGCTAAGTCGGTTCGTTTGCCTATAAAACAAACGGAACCTTCTTCCTCAGATCTCTTTGGAAAATCGGATTCTTGGGCTGAGAATTCCTGGATTTCGAAGAGTTCGTGGACGATCCAAGGCATAGAAGCTGGGATTGAAGCTGCTCTTGCTCCGGTAGGAATTCCTACCTACATTCTTCCGGTTTTTGGAAGCTTTTTTCCGGTTGTCGATGTTCTTTTGCTTAGAACTCATTGTATATATGTTAGATTGTAGTATTTTCGTCGGTTTTGGATTCGTGAAGCTTCGTACTACTAGATCCCAGGTTTTGGTGGGATTTGGTGGAGTTTTTCGGCGGTATTTCTCGCCGTCGGCTTATCAGAGAACCTAACCGATCGATCCGTCTGTGAGACGGATCGATCTCTCTCTTTGTTGGTTATGCTGACCGGAGCAGGATCGATCGGCTCCTGGTGAGGGCGATCGATCCCGGTGCCTTGGGTAGCATGGATCCCTCTTGTCGCGAGTTGGATCGATCCGTCCCGAGTTGGATCGATCGTCCAGGGAGGACGGATCGATCGGACTCGGCGCGATGTGGAGCTTTTGCTCTCTGCCATTAGAGGGATAGATCCTCCCTTGGGGGAGGGATCGATCCGACTATGGCAGAGAGAGGGATTTGTCTTGTTTTGCTCGTGGAGCTTTGCATGTATCGTTTTCTCTACTGTCTTAATACCTGGTACATAGGTTTAAGCATGTTAGCCCTATAATAGGGCAGTGGTGAACCGGGGGAGTGATGACTCCCGGGATGTTTAGAATAAACGGGCGGGTAGCCCTACAGCTTTCCTTAGCCTTGCATGCCGACCTGCACCGAGGGCTTTATCTGTGTTGTCTGTGAGCTGTTATTTGCGGGGTTGTTTCCCAGTGCAGGTGTTGTGGTGGACTGCTGGCAGTTGGTGGTGGTACCACTGCAGCAGTTCCTTAGACCTTATTTACCTGCTCACCACCCCGGGCTGGCAGGGTGTCTTGCCCAGACCTTGTTTGATATATCATCACATACTGTTGCATGTTTATCTGTATTATCATGTCCATGTCCATAACATGCATTGTGTTGCGCATTAGTTGCATCTGTGTAGGGCGTTGCCGATCCGGGGCTTTCGGGTAGCCCGGATCTAGCTCTAGAACCGTTGCTGGTAGCTTGGTCCAGGACTCGATTTGTAGTATTCAGTCGTTTTCGATGATAGGGTTAGTTTGACCTGAATACATGTTGCTTGATGATTATAGAGGTCGTGTCGACTTCAAGTTGTATCCGAAGTGTAGCCGGAGTCCGGTGTTCCTAAACTCTTGGGGGGAGGAGTGCCTGCCCAGCGGTGTCCTGGCCCGCCAAACGGTGTTCTGTGTCCTGTTGAGAGTTGCAGTGTTTTGGGCCTGCGTTCACGGACTTCCGGTAGGGTTATGGGACCCTTGTATACACCTAGGATAAACTTGGAGGCGATACTGTTGTGTTCCCTCCCTTGTGAGTGTCGTAGTGTAGTGTCCCTGCTGAGCTTAGTGCTCACTCCTACCCGGGCTGCATTTTGCAGGTGCTGGCGCTAGCTCTTCTTCGGTCGCCCCTTCTGGGCCGGTGTTTGGTGACGTGGCGGCGTCTGGCGGTGCTTGAGAGGTGGCGATCTTACAGCTTTTATACCTTTTTGTTATATATAGTCTCCTACGGGAGTGATAAATGTATAATTTCCCTGTTTGAGGATTGTATATAAATATCCAGTTTCAGTCTTTGGGTTTGTAATATTTGTATAATACAGGATGGTTCTGATTGCTAAGGTAACCACTACGATTAGAGGGAAACCTTGCAAAAATTTCCGTAGTAGGTTAGGTTCCGCTTCGGGTCGCCCGGCCCGGTTGGGCCTACGCGGGTCGGGACGCGACAACCCGTGTCCACAAGCTCAACAACAAACACAACAGAGCCAATTTCGGCATTACAACGGCGCCCACAGCCGTCAATCGACATTGCTACAACGAGGATGCAACCCTGGCCAACCAACACACAACAATAGATTCTATCAATACAATCATTCTGTGAGCCCCGCTGGGTCTACCGTGAGACAAGATGCCTGCGCCTAGAGGGCGGGGCTGAGTCGGGTAGCCGGGTAAGCAATCCCACAACGCCTGGGTATGGTCCGGGGTTCGATATAAGTATATAGTAAGCCCTTAATAGACACAACACGTTTTAAAGCCGTGATGGCAGTGATTCGTCAGAAAACTCCATGGTTAAGCGTGCTCGACCTGGAGTAGTCACACGATGGTTGACCTACTGGGAAGTTTTTCTAGATTTCTGCGGTGAGCCAAAAGCGGACAATATTGTGTTGGGGAGCGGCGCCACTAGCAGATCCTGGTCGGACCGGGAGCCCGCGGGGCGGGGCCGGGGCCCAGTGGAGGGCCGGGGCGTTACACATTCATTATCCACTACTACCGCCGGCGCACGCCGGCAATCAATTAGGCTATATTTAAAGCAGTAAAGAGCACAGCGTCGGGCCATCTATTCTAAGCATGCAGGGCACACCTTCGGCTCATTTATTCTAAACATTCCCGGGAGTCGTCACCCTCCCGATTAACCATAAAGCCATAAATCGATATGTACAAGGGTTAGGAAAGTCATTAAAGCAATCACAAACTATAGGTACATATATACAACATGCTTATCGGGAAACTGCTTGAAGGTTGGTAGAAATCGATAAACCGATCCAAAAGACAAATCACGGCACAATCCAAAGATAAACCTGTCAAAATCCTGATTAAAATATTATAATAATCATTACTAATCATAGGAAAAGCTGCACGAAAATACCGGATTAAAAGGGAATCGAAAACATCGAATTCGGATCAAATATAACTCATCAGCATATAAGGGATCAATCTTCTTACCCAAGAAGATCGATCTTCTATATGAGTGTACACTGCCTAAGGAAGAAAGACATCGATCTTCATACCAGAGAAGATTGATCTTCCTTAAACTATGGTTCTTTTTGGGAAAGGAGAGATCGGTCTTCGTACCCATGAAGATCGATCTTTCCCAAGTGTACTCCCTGCCAAAGAAGATATCGATCTTTATGCTCCTGAAAATCGATCTTACTTAGACGAGATAGAACACTAACATATGAATAATCAATCTTCGCTACTGAGAAGATCGATCCTTCATATTCGGCAACCGACATGGTAAGATCGATCCTTCTTGCGCCGACAACACATATGAATAGTGACTGAAATCCAATTCTTGAATTCGATCTATCAAAACGTATCGAAATCAAACCAAGCTTGGTTGAGCTGTGCAATTGGATGTGGGGAATCTAATGACTCTAAGAAATCAAACTTCAGATGATCAAATCCCCAGAATTAAAACAAATTGCCTGAAAGCCGACAAAAACTGACGAAAACTCAATTTGTTGGATTTTATCTATCAAACGACAACGAAATCCATTCAAACTTTGCAAGCAGGTCTACCTGATGGTGGGGAATTTACTCATGCAATGAAATCCAAACTCAGATCGTGAAATATCAGATCTAAAACCGATCCCGCCAAAAAACCGACAAAAATACGGAATTCGATCGGAAGAATACAGAAATGATTCTATAGAAAGCTTCTAAGCATACCGTTGAGCTAGAATACAGAAAAAAAAAGCATTCCAACAAACATAATAGACAAAAATCAATTAAAAGTGATCTTAGGGTTACGAATTCACCATAATTTAATAGAAACACCTACTTGCAAAGACGCGCAAGCGATCTACGAATCCCTCGTCTCCGATCCACGAGGATCAGCGCCGAAAAGCCGCAGCCCAAGCTCCTTCCGACAGGAAAACGAGAGAGAGAGAGAGAGGGAAAGAGAGAAAAAAGGGGTATTTATAAAGATCAGAACCGATCTCGGCCGTCCGATTCGATCTTTTCAGATCGAGCTCCGATCTTCCGATCAGAAGCACCCCTAATGTCCTAATCAATCACATACATCAACCCAAGGCAGTGTGTTCAACGCGGATGTAAAATCAACCGCCATGGAACAATTTTATTAAATTGCCGCTCTGTCAAAAATAGCCATACGATCACCCGATCGTACCCGATGTGGAACCAAACCAACAGGAAATGGCCCTCGACCTACACAGTCGAGCCAGGTTAGAAGAACGGGTCCTCACAAGCTGCGCAAAGGGCCGATCCGGTTTGGTGACAGAGGAAAGCTTATGCCAAGATTCATCAAGCCTTTTGAGATCCTGAAGGGAGTTGGCGAAGTGGCTTACCAGTTAGCATTACCCCCACAGTTAGCATCGGTCCATCCTACCTTTCATGTGTCGATGCTTCGGAAGTATTACCCAGATCCCTCTCATGTGGTTGACTACGGCGAGGTGGAGCTCGACAAGGATGCAACGTTCGAGGAACGGCCGGTTCGAATTATGGATTCCAAGGAGCAAGACAATTCATCTAGTCAAAGTTTTATGGATACATCACATTGTGGAGGAGGCGACTTGGGAACCGGAATAGAGGATGAGAGAAACATACCCAAAGTTATTTCCGGAAGGTATGGATTAAAAGTTATATTGCATAAGCTTTAATGTAGCCATTTCTAAATTTCGAGGACGAAATTCCTTTTAAGTAGATTAGGTTGTGAGGACCTATACGTAAATTGTGGGACTTATTTGAAATTACTACTCTTCATAGGGGGGATTTAGCAAAATGCCTCTATGTAACCTTGGATTCAGAGGGCCTGACGTAGCAAAAACTAGTCAGGCCCTGCCATAGCTAATCCTGGCCGTCCATTTAAATGGATGGCCAGGATTCAATCGCATGGGACCCTAGGTCAAAAGCCCCAAATGAAATCATTCCGGGGGCCTGATGTAGAAAAAGCTATATCAGGCCCTGCGATAGCTAATCCTTGCCGTCCATTTGAATGGATGACCAGGATTCAATCATGTGGGACCCTAGGTCAAAAGCCCCAAACGAAATCATCCATATTCATCCCGACGGTGGCGCAAAGCCGGGAGCCTCGAGGAGGGTGTTCTTCTCGAAGACGTCGTCGTCGAGCATCCTCACCGCCGAAAGCAATGAGGTTGCTAGTGGTGGATGAGGTGGAGGAGGGTGAGCTTGGGACGAGGTCGGTGGGGCGGCCAAGCAATGAGCTAAGGGTGATCATGAACGAAAGCACAGACGGCGCTGGCAAGAGTGCCAAAGACGTCGTTGTCGAGCATCCTCACCCAAAAGAGATCTTGCCCGGTGTGTGATATTTCTATAAAAACATCAATATCACCCAAAAGAGAACTTGCCCGGTGTGTGATATTGATGTTTGTTTGGAGATATCTTTCGGGTTTTGTCTTTTTTTCTTTTTTCTTTTTTTTGTTCCCTCGGTAGTCATCTATACGCTAGATGTAAATATGCTCTATTTTGACTTTTTTTAAACTAGTATTACATTATAATCTTTGTGTTCTTTTGTTGATGTATTAACACTCTGTTTAAGTCATCCATAAGAAATATGCGTTGTTTCTTAATTTATGAACACTTTGTTTAAAATTCTTTTTACAGCTTTCTTCCTTCCTCTCCTTTCTTTTCTTCTAGCTCCTCTTTTCTCCATCTCGTCATGTTTGTAAATGGAAGAACAAAAATATTCCTGGCTAGGTAATAGACAAGGACATAATTCTTTCAAGAGCTCGAATCATCACATGCTCAAAATCTAAGAAATCAACACATCAAGTTGAAAGAAACGGAGACATTGATCAGAAATAAAGATAAGAACTTGATCATTATAAAGTCCTCTTTAACAAGTGCTCAAGAATTAAAAATTGAGAAAAGAAGAAGACAAGAAGCAGCTCTGCTTCTCTATGTTGTAGAAGCTAATCAAATTAGGGTTTATCTAATATCATCGAATAGGATGTCAACATGATCAGTCTTCCCTATATACAAATCTCACCGCAAATAAAAGTGAACCAAGAAACCAAAGAACAAATAAAGAAGAGGTCTTATACACCATGCTCCCCCTTCCACTCCACCCAGCTTATCCCCAATCTCACCCTCCTGATTCTTAGCACCTCCTCTCCTCCCCCTATATATTGCCCCACTACGAACACCTTCAGCTTTCCTGCCAGCGCCATCCGTGCTTCCGTTCATGATCACCCTTAGCTCATCGCTTGGCCGCCCCACCGACCTCGTCCCAGCCTCACCCTCCTCCACCTCATCCACAACTAGCGACCTCATCGCTTCCGGCGGTGAGGATGCTCGACAATGACGTCTTCGAGAAGAACGCCGTCCACGCGGCTCCTAACTTTGCGCCACCCTCACCTCCTTGCGGCTCCCGGCCTTGCGCCATCGTCACGGTGAATATGGATGGTTTCGTTTGGGGCTTTTGACCTAGGGTCCCACCCGATTGAATCTTGGCCATCCATTCAAATGAACGGCCAGGGTTAGCTATGGCTGGGCCTGACATAGCTTTTGCTACGGGCTTGTTTGGTTGCTCTGGAGTAGGCTGGACTGAAGTGACTTTCTGAGAAGTGACTTCACTGGAGTGAGTTTCCCTGAAGTGGACTGCCAGTTTTTCGTGTTTGGTTAGTGCTCGAGTGGATGCTGAGTTCTGGGAAATTCTGACACTTTTGTTGTTTGCTTGATGCTGGAGTGATGCTGGAGTGGAGGCCGACTTCTGGGATTTTATGAGTCTTGGTGTTTGGTTGGTGCTGGAGTGGGTATATGGTCACCTCCCATTGTTTTCGGTGAACATACCGCCCAATATGTGGCATACCTGGATTGCCGACACGTGGCAATCCATGTTTTAAAATCCTACCTACTTACTCCATCAGTTAGTTGATTAGGACCTACGAACTACATATGATGACCCTTTCTTCTAACCTGGCCCGACTGCGTAGATCGAGAGCCATTTCCTGTTGGTTTGGTTCCGCGTCGGGTACAATCGGACGATCGTATGGTTGTTTTTGACCCCATGGGTAATTTGGTAAAATTTCCTCCTGGCGGTCGGTTTTGCACCCGCATTGCATGCACTGCACTGGATTGATGTATGTGATTGATTAGGATCTTAGGGGTGCTTCTGATCGGAAGATCGGAGCTCGATCAGGAGAGATCGAATCGAACGGCCGAGATCGGTCCTGATCTCTATAAAAAGCCCTTTCTTTTCTCTCTCTTCTCTTTCTTTTCTCTTCTCTCCTTTCTCTCTCCCCTTGACTGTCGGTTGGAGCTTGGGATGCGGCTCTTAGGCGTGGATCCGCGTGGATCGGAGGCGAGGGATTCGTAGATCGCCTGCTTGTTGCTACATGTAGGTGTTTCTACCCAATTCTGGTGAATTGGTAATCCTAGGATCGCTTTTATTTGATTTGTGGCTGTTGTGTTTGTTGGAATGCTTTTCTTTTCTGTATTCTAGTTCCTTGCTATGTTTAGAAGCTAACCATGATTTCATTTCTGTATTCTTTCAGACGGATTCCGTATTTTTGTCGGTTTTTCGACGGGGTCGGACTCAGATCTGATTTTTCACGATCTGAGTTTGGTTTTTATTGCATGAGTGAAGCCCCCACCACTAGATAGACTTTCATGCAAAGTTTGAATGGATTCCATCGCCGTTTGATAGATCAAATCCCACAAATTGAGTTTTCATCGGTTTTGTCGACTTTTTGGCAATTTATTTGATTTTTGGGGATTTGATCATCCAAAATTTGTTTTCTTAGTGCCATTAGATTCCCCATATCCAATTGCACACCTTAGCCAAGTTTGGTTTGATTTCGATATGTTTTGATAGATCGAATCTAAGAAATTGGATTCCAGTCACTATTCATATTTGATGTCGGCGGTTGATGGAATCAAGATCAATCTTCTTGCTGCCACGTCGGTTGCCGACTTTGAAGCTTCCTTTGGCAGAGGGAGCACTTAAGGAAGATCAATCTTCATGGTATGAAGATCGATCTCTTCTTCCCAGACAGAACCTTGGATTGGGAAGGATCGATCTTCATGGCATGAAGATCGATCTCTTCTTTCCCAGGCAAAGGACTCCGTTAAGGAAGATTGATCTTCCTTTGGGTGAAGATCGATCTCTTCCTTAAGGCAGTGAGCACCCATATGAATGATCGATCATCTTGGGTAAGATGATCGATCTTTTATATGCTGATTTGTTATAATTGAACCAAATTTGGTGTTTTAGGTTTCTTTTCGACCCGATTTTCTCGTGTGGCTTTCCTGAAGATAGGTGACGATTATTATAATAATTTAATTGATATTTTGACGGGTTTGCCTTCGGACTACGCCGTGATTTGTATTTTAAATCGGTTTACCGATTTCTACCGATTTTCAAGTAGTTTTCCGATAAAGCATGTTATACCTATGTAGACATAGTTTGTGTATGCTTTATCGCTTTATGGTTAACCGGGAGGGTGATGACTCCTGGGAATATTTAGTATAAATGGGCAGAAGGTGTGCCCTGCATGCCTAGATTAGCTTTACTGCTTTAATATAGCCCAACTGATGGCCGGCGTGCGTCGGGGGTACTAGTGTGAAAATGAATGATATATCTTGTATTGTTTGGGGTTTGCCGCGGTTGCATCCTTGTTATAGCAATTCCGGTTGACGGCTGTGGACGCCATTGTAATGCTAAAATTGGCCCTATTACTTGTTGTTGCTGGTGGACCAGTTACCCGTAGGTAACTATGGAACCTTAGCCTGTCAGGTGCCGGGGTGCACTGAAAGTTATTGTATATCTGCTTTATCATTGCTTTGTTAGTTAGATCTTCATTACTTTAGACCCTTGCTATATTCACCCTTTGGCAAGCTTCAAGCTATGCCCAACCATGCATAATTGATGTCATCTTGTTGCATGCTTATCTCTCTTTATTTGTGCCTGAACAATGCATGCATCTTGTTTGCATTAGAGCATAAGGTTAGGGTGTGGGTGAATAGGGTCTTCGCCGATCCGAGGCTCTCGGGTAGCTCAGATCTAGTTCTAGGACTGTGGCTGGGTAGCCAGGACTAGGGTGTGATTATAATGCTAAATCTCTATATTCTTGAGGATGGGTTTAGTTGGCTACTATCTGTTGTTTGAGGTGTAGAGTTCGTCCAGAGTTTTAGTCTCATGCTCAGTATCCGTGTTAAGGGAAGTTACGTGCCACCATGTGTCCAACGGTCTGTTGTTTCAGCGTTGGAGCGGTTGGTTGTTGTGAGGGAAGGCTGTTGACAGTGGAGGTCACAGGCTATGTGCCCTGGGGTAGGCGGTGGACATAGCGTGAGTTTCCCTTAGAGATGAGACAAAACACGAAACTTTGTAGTTTTCCCTTTTTCCTATGCGACGTAGAGTGAAGTAGAACCCTACTGAGCTTTGTTGCTCACTCCTACCCGGGCTGCATTGCAGGTGCAGGCATCGGCTCTTCCTCAGTGGCTCCAGCTGGATTAGGTCTTGGCGTAGAACCCTACTGAACAAATACTTTAGTTTCACCTTCATGCCCTTGGAAGTCTTTAAGTTCAAATTTTTTCCACTTTGTGTCCTGTCGCGCTGTATCGGAGGTAAAAAGTATAGGTTTCCCCTCACGTCCCGCCCAGATGGGTTTTTTGGGTCGTGCTGTGACACTACAACTAGACATGGGCCACTCAAAGCATTTAAAGTTTTATTACTAGCAACTAGGAACTAGGTACGTACTTAAGCTAGCAACGAGGTAGCTCACCCAGTCTCCTGACCAAAAAAAACAAGAAATAATTACTTGTTTGGCAAGCCTGCAAGCTTCTTCAGTAGATGATCCCCTTAACTCTTAGCTTCCAACAATCACGCGCGTGATCAATCGTTATGTACAGTTTTCTATGGAAACAATTGCAAATATACTGATGCACTTCAATCCAATCAGATTTAGAAAATTAACATGATGTTTCTGTATATATAAGCTGAATAGAGGCATGTAACTAGAATTAAACTGAACCACCTAATAGACATGCATAGATTTCATACAATTAACTGCTTGATATCAAAGCTTATATAAAGGGAAGTATGCATTCAAGTACAAATTGGGATGTTAATACATACAAGTATAACTTATTGGGAGAAGTACAAATTATACATACAACCATTGGGATAAGTACAAATTATACAATATGACTTGATTCATTGTACATACAAATGATACAATAGAGCTTGATTCATTGTACATACAAACTCCTCTACAAGTATTCCACAAATCTTCAATTTGTTGCCGATCACATTCCTCGCCTCTTACGATCGTGTATAAAAATAGAAGGGCTCAGAATTTGGATCATCATTGCCCTTTTGTGGCGGCAATTGGTTGCTTAACAAATTAAGTCATCCAAATCACCAAGTCACTCATCCCCGATCATCATGTTCGAATCATCACTTCCCCAAGATTATCATCTCCCCAATCTCATAAACATCAATAAAAGAACAGTAAATCATAAACCAACAAAAGCATAGGATCAGTTTTCATCATCTCCCCATAATCATAAGCAATAGTAAATCAACAGCCCTCCAATCCACCATATGATCGGTTTTCATCATCTCCCCATAATCATAAGCAACAGTAAATCATAAACCAACAAAACCATAAAAAAAGGTGCCTATCAACAGCCCTCCCATCCATCATAAGATCAGTTCTCATCATTTCGCCATAATCATAAGCAACGGTAAAACATAAACCAACGAACATGCATTTCTAAATTAACACAAGCTGCCAATTAACAAGAAGCCAACTTAAATTGGCAAACACACATGTCCATACATGGGCTGCCATCATCACCCCCCCATAACAAGCATTAATGAAACATAAACCTCGAAACCATAAGTCAAATATAAACATGCATTTGGAAATTAACACAAGATGCCAATCAACAAGAAACCAACTCAAATTAGCAAACACACAAGTCCATACATGATCATGTAAAATAGCTGAAATCAAAGCTTTAAGTAAGGGATCAACTAAAGCAAGCATGAGCATCTAAATTCTAGCATAACGACATTTAAGGTTCCATTGAATCAGCAAGTACAATAACATTGGAGCTCTCGTGACATAGAGAGCCCCAATACAAGGCACAACATGCATAAGAAACCATAGAGTAGGGGATCAGATAAAACCCAATGCATAAGAACACAAAAATAGCAGCCTCATTACAAACAAAGCCGAACTATTCATAGTAGGGGATCAAACATATATGCCATAGCAAAAATCGAGGAAAAATATGAAGGAAAATAAGATAAATAACCAAAATACACAGATCCATGCCAACATAGATCAGGAACACATTGCTGCCGAAAACTAGTAACAAGCAAATCCATCACCTAATCACCAACAACTATTCCTTTGTTGATAGAGGATCAAGTACACAGATACATGCCAACATTGATCAGGAACGCAGATACATGCCAACATAGATCAACTACACAGATACATGCCAACCAAAAACTATCCCTTTGTTGAGCACAAAAATTCACCAAATCCAGTGGAAACCCCAAATATTACAACCAAACACCACCAAATCAGAGATCATAGAGCAAGAAAAACACAAATCCAGATGAAATAAACCATCAGATTCGTTAAGCAGCGAAGAAATCCCAAGATACATGCCAACATAGATGATCAAGTACACAAAGAGCACCAAAAAACTCGAAATCCAATCAAAACCCCAAACATTACAACCAAACACCACCAAATCAGAGATCAGAGACAAAGAAATCAAGTTTCCAGATGAAATAAACCACCTTATACGTTGAGCAACAAATAAATCCCAAGATACATGCCAACGTAGAGGGGATCAGACATATAGAGCACAAAAAAAAAACTCCAAATCCAGTCGAAACCCCAAACGTTACAAACAAATACCACCAATTCAGCGATCATAGATGAAGAAATCAAGTATCGAGACGAAATCCAGAGGGGATCAGGTTAGGAAGACCTTTGCTAGGGGATTCAGGTGTTTTGCTAGAAGGCAAAGGGGATCAGATGCCGCCGGTCACGAAGCTTCTCAATATTGCAGCCCAGGCTCGCAGCACAGCCACTTCCAGCGAGATCGGACTCGAGATTGGCCAGAGTAGTCAAGATCCAAAGGCCGGCTTCAAGCGTGGGAGGAAACCCTAGATCGCCATCGGAGAAGGGAGGAGGCCATCTTCGTCGTCGGAGGAGGACGAAAGCCAACATCAGTGTCCATGGAAAAAGAGGAGGGAGACCGAGGAGAAGAAGGAACCCTATATCATGATCATCGCGGAGGAGGAGGCCATCTTCTTCTTCGGAGGAGGACGAAAGCCAACATAAGTGGCCATAGGGAAGGAGGAGGGAGATCGGAGAGGAGGAAGAACCCTAGATCAGGTTCCTCGCGGCGAAGAAGGAAAGGGTCTCTCGCGAAGAACCCTAGGAAGCGAAGGGGTTTGAAGTGGCGATGGATAGATCGTGAAGTAGCTGGGGATTAAACACTGAACTGAGGTCAGTTCAACGACTTCGGGTCTTTTTCATCTGAACTCGATATCTGAACTCGTAGGCAAAAAATGAGTTCAGGTTTTAACTCACTTCAAACCACTTCAACAACTTCACACCTAGGGTCTGTTTGGTTGCTGAGAAGTGAGCTGAAGTGAAGTGACTTCTGGGGAGTGAAATGAAGTGAAGTGAAGTGAAGTGACTTCTGAGGGGTTTCTGAGTTTTGGTGTTTGGTTGATGTTTGAAGTGGAATATGGTCACCCCCAACTATTTAATATTTTAATAATTTTCATATATTAAAATATTAAAAAATAATACTATTTTAGATGACGTGGACCAATCACAAGGTGCCACGTGACATGTGGGATCCATTTATATTAATATTTTATTACAGTATGATATTATTAACATTATTTGCCACTTAAAATATTAAAAATAAAACATTAAAATAATATTTTAATCTTAAATATTAATAATTTAAAAACTTTTAAATTAAATTATTAGAAATAATATTAGTTTGGATGACGTGGATCAATCACGAGGTGATACGTGATATGTGAGACCTACTTATATTAATATTTTATTCCAATATAATATTAATGATATTATTAACATTATTTGCCACTTAAAATATTAAAATTAAAACATTAAAATAATATTTTAATCTTAAAATATTAATAATTTAATAACTTTAAAATTAAATTATTAGAAATAATATTATTTTGGATGACGTGGATCAATCACGAGATGACACGTGATATGTGAGACCTAGTTATAGTAATATTTTATTACAGTATAATATTATTAATATTATTTCCTACTTCAAATGTTACTTCAAATGCCAGTTCAAATGCCACTTTAAATGACTTCAGGCCAAAAAGATCAGAAGTCGAAATGGGAAGTGACAGTTTTACTACAGTGACTTGAAAGTGAGGCTGAAGTGATTTGAAAAAAATGACTTCCGGCCACTTCACGTAAAGCAAACATGCTCCTAGCCAAACACCCTAACTAGCGAAAGTGACTTGATGTGAACTGACTTCAAACACCCACTCAGCCAACCAAACACGCCCTACGTCAGGCCCCCCGAATCCATGTAACCCTAGACTCAGCCGATCATCTAACCTAATCCCCTAAACCTATTCGCTGCGTTGGTCTCCAGCCGCCGCTCGCGAAGAGGTGAGAGGGATTTGACGCCGTCGCGATCCGCGCCGCCGGCGGGGAGGAATTTCGCTAGCTGGAGGTTAGCGACCTCCTTCTCTCCACTCCTTCCTTCTTGGTTTTGTTCTCTTCCTCGCCGCGATCTCCTCCGACGGATTTCATCGATCGGTTGGTTTGGGTTGTTTGAAAGATTTGGTTTTTATTACTGGATTCTTCTTATTGATCAAATTTCCATGGAATGCTAGATAGATCGGAGGGTTTGCTGCCTTCTTTGATGAGTTTTGCCATTCTGTATGTTTGGGTTTAGATATTCTGATGAGATCTTGTAATGGAATTGATGTTTGGTCGCTTGCTGCGAGGTGTTTGATCTAGTTCCCCTCTCTGTTTTGTGTTTGTTGTGGGATCATCTGCTGGTCTATGGATTGCTATTTTTCGTCTCTCTGTTTTTGAATCGAAATCAGGGGAGGCTATGGCGGCGGGCATTAGGTGCTGGCTGGTGTTCTTCTGGCATGCACGTAGTGTGTTTGTTGTTATGCTTCTTTGCCATAGTAGCTTTGGCTGGGTTGGATCCCTCTGTTCAGTTCTACTGCGATGTTTTGTGGGATTGATTTCTTGGGTTTGGATTGGTGCTTTGTTTTCTTCCTTTTGATAGATATGTTCCCAGTTGTGAATGAGTTGATGATGGGATAGTTAAACGATTGATTAGGACGTCTTCTTTGATGTTAACAGAGGAAGCTGAGAGGTTGTAGTGGCTTGGATCTGGTGGCTTTGGGGAGTTGCTTTAGCTTGTTTCTTTGCTGTTTGAGGTAGGTCAACTACACATGGATGATATGCTTGTGATGCTTATAATGGTAGATGTATGCTGGTGATAATATTGTTTTGTCTGGTGCACATGTTATGTTGTTTATTTGAGTTGTGCATCTGTATTAATTGTCAATGGCAATGAATGTTATGTTGAATTGCTAATAGTATGTAGACATGTGCCATTACTTCGGTATATCATGTTTCTTTGTTGAGACATCGCAATGCGTAATGTAGAATTTGTACGTGTGCTCATGACATATATAGGCCGTGGTGATTGGGCAAATCACCGATCCGAGGTTCTCGAGTAGCTCGGACCTAGTTGAGTCTAGGCCGGGGTCGGGTCTAGGTGCTTGCGATGTCCATTGGCATGCGCGGACATGCCCATGTATTAAGAGATTAAATTTCACCAAGTTTTTATGAAGTTGAATTAGGTGAAGGTTGCACATATGAGGAAAAAGAAGGATGTTTCCTTTAAATCATTCAAGAATCCCTCAATTGAAGCCATTAATTTTCAATCATGTTGTTAACAATTCATATGCGTTGTGACATCGCAACGCATATGCTCAACAATATTATAGAACATCTCAAAATACGTTGAAAAAGATCAATAGGAGCAACAAATAAAGGACTACGAAAAATCTTACACCAATCTATACATAATGAAAAAGTATCCACCTGAGCCAAGAAGGAATACTATTTTCTCAAGCAGCCTACTTAGTTGGTAGAAAAATCCTTCAGTTGTTTCCTAAATAGGAGCTTATAAGGCGACAAACGCCGAAACAGGATATTACTAAATTTCATGATTGTTTTTGCCTTCCAATATCTAATCGAGTTTCGTCCTGCAAATTCTTTATAGTATGTCATTGTACTCGGAAAACTTTCTTCATCATTATAGATTGAAGTGTTCTTACTCCTGATTTGAATTGAGCCTAAGCAACAAATACCATTTTTCTGCCTAATCTTTGAGTATAGAGGAGGAGAGGGTTAAATATTTTTGTTATCTTTCCTTGTTCTAGTCTAATAATAGTAGCTCTTAATTCTTTATAATATTTTTGTTTTCTTAATTCTTCTATGGTAAACTGGAACTTGTGTAGCCATTAGACAAGTTGACTGGTTATAGTTTTATAAGCTAAATGGCAGAGTAGCTTTATAACTTTTCTCTAGCTATTTGCTCGTAGTCGTTGATAGGTTTTTTCACAGCTCCAAATACACTGTAATATTGTGAAAGAATTTTTCTTCCCGACCAGACATGTTGACATTTTTTTTTGTTTTCTCAGCGTGCGGCATGGATACTCAGACTAAGCTTGCAGTCGTGGTAAAAGTGATGGGCCGTACTGGATCAAGAGGTCAAGTGACCCAGGTTCGTGTCAAGTTTCTGGATGACCAGAACCGGCTCATCATGAGGAACGTGAAGGGTCCTGTGAGGGAAGGCGACATCCTTACACTCCTCGAGTCTGAGAGGGAAGCTAGGAGGCTGCGATGATGGCTCTGTCGAACCCCTCCTTGCCAACTTAGTTTTCCTCGTCAGCTTGGTTGTGTTTCGTTGCTTGTGACAATTTTCTTAATGCCTGTAGTAGTGCTATTTTCGGGACCATCATTTAAACAGCTTTGCTGAGCCTTTCATGTTTAATGTTGCCTTGTCAAGTACTTGGCATAGTTTTGGTTTGCGCGGGTGTTGTGGACCTAGTCTAGTCCTTGTTGTTTTATGATATCAAAGTTGATGTTTGTAACACCTATTTGGAATATCTCAATCGTTTATGGTTGAAGTCCTTATAGTGGATGCAAAGCATAGTGTTGATCTATGTTCACATTGGAAGTAAAGTGACCTACTCCCTGACTGGACATATGACTAGAGAACTATGCCTGAGCGGGGCGAAGTCGGAGGAAATTTGGAAAGAATTTAACCTTATACTCCCCTTAAGAAAAGATCAAACTGCATAAAAAAACAAATTCATTTTTGTAAAAACAATCCCAATGGTTCAAAATACACCAATAATGTGCTTACTCCAAATTGTTATCAACTAAAGCCCCCATAAATAATGATAACACATGACATATTACAAATACTTAAGTGGGGTTAAGGGGGAATAGGGTTAGAAAAAGTGATGTAAAGGAATGTGGATAAAAAAAAATAGAGTGATGGTGGTAGGTGGAATGAGGATAAAGTAGTAATGATGATATTTGATATTTAGGCCCCGTTTGGTTGGGGGATAGGAAATCCCTATCCCGGGATAAATCCATTTTATCCCTGCATTGCAGCCAAACACCATCTAATCCCCATTTTTATCCCTACTTTTATCCCTATTTCTATCCCCACTTTATCTCTATTTTATCCCTACTTTTCAACCAATCATTACTTCATCATCCCTACTTTTTAACCAATCACATCAACTTTATCCTTACTTTTTCACTTTTCAACCAATCATTACTTCATCATCCTTACTTTTCAACCAATCACATCAACTTTATCCCTACTTTTTCAACCAAACATTACTAATTTATCACTACTTTTTAACAAAATACCATACATATCCCACTACTTATCCCAGGTTACCAATTCTTATCCCCTCTAATCCCGGAATAGCCTATCCCGCAACCAAACGCACCCTTAGGGATAGCAATGGGGTTAAGGGGGATAACCCCCCTTAAGACCATTCGTATCAGCTTCCCTATCCATCTTCCCTAAAATACTCCAATATATATTACTTCCCTACTTTACAGCTTCCCTATTTACAACACCCCACATCCACCTCCAGCGCATCCTCGAGTACCCGTCGACCCTCTCTGTGTTCAACATGCTCTTCACCCAGCTGGTCTATGCATGAGATGCTTGCTTTGACAACTATGGTTGTAATGGGGCGGCGAACGAGCTGGCGGCGAGGTTGACGACGAGATGACCGTTTTGCGTTAAGTCTGTAACGACAGTTACTAAATTTGGATTAAAAATGAAATTATTGTAACCATAGGGTTTAAAATGAAGAACCCTGAAACTAGACGGGACCAAAATGATATTTTCCATTTCATTTTAAACCCTGTGTTTCAACAAACGACCGTTACTAAATATGGGTTTAAAGTGAAATTATTGTAACTACAGGGTCTGCTTTGTTACGTTTTGAATCACAGGGTTGAAAATGAAAAACCCTGAAACTAGAGGGTACCAAAATGAATTTTACCCATTATATTTTTAGATGCAAGTGATTAATAAATTAACATTACATTATCACGTCGGATGTTTAAAATGACACCAATTCATTTTATAATAGCACATATAATATACCACAAATGTAATGTGTCAAAATCATATACCAATCAACCACCACGCCATGTTGATAATTGTCAAAAAGTAATATTCGCGCCCACCACCAGTACACTTGATGCTATCAAGTTAAATAGCATTCATAGTACATATTCACAGAAAAGAAAGGTAAACAAGCCGTCACTTGACCGTGACACTCATGCCACGTTTCATAGATACCGGGCCGCCGACCGCGACAGACAACGTAATAGGTCATCTACAACAAATACATTGCAATTATTAGAACAAACGTCACTCACAACAACTTTAAAAGTGTATTAATTTGACACCAAATCAATTACATTGCAAGATAGTAAGCATATTTACCATGAAATATATAGACTATATACTGCCACTTATCAGTTCACCCATAATTGTGTTGCAATCATATCCCGCAATGCATCTCCCACATGGGAACCACGTTGGCGAGGGAAAGTTTGAGGAGGCCTGTCTTCAGCATCGTCAGTAGCTTCCATTTCACATCTACCATATAAGTATGTATCAGATCGTGTTGTCGCCGCCAATCGCGTCGGTTTCACGAGAGAGGAAGAGATTTGCCACCCGATTTTGCTCCAGATCTGCTCTCACACGAAGGAGAGGGGATGAAGAGATCTTCGATGGAGATGGGCTTGGGAAGAGAGGGGTTGGAGATATCAGGGTTCCAGATCTGGTCTCATGCGGAGGAGAGGGGAAGGAGAGTTTGGAATGAGAGGGGCTGGAGATCTCGGGGCTCCAGATCTCAGATCTGGTCCGGAGCGCAATAGAGGGAAAGGAGAGCTTCCCCAGAGAGCGGCTGGAGAGGCTCCTAATCTCAGATCTAGCTTCGCGGGAAGGAGAGAGTGACATATGCTCTCACGCGAGGGAGAGGGGAAGGAGAGAGGGGCTGGAGATACTCCATCTCACAGATCTGGTCTCGCACTCCGACGAGGGAAAGGAGGGTCTCGCGAGTTTGGAATGAGAGGGGCTGGAGATCATAGTTCTCTCTGATATCGCGCGAGGGAGAGGGGAAGGGGAGAGGGGCTCGAGATACTCTCTCACAGATCTGATGAGGTATGAGCGTAGTGTGGTAAATGACATCGGATGGGGAGTTGAAAACCAAGCTCGCTTAACCAGGGATAGACCACTAACCCCGCCTAACCCCATTTCTTAACCCCATCCTTGTTTGGGGATAACTGTGGAATTAGGGTGGGGGGGGGGGGGGGGGGGGGGGGGTTAACCGTGAAGTGGGAAGGCTGATGCGACGGTCGATCCAGGCTATGGTTTGAACGCGGCGTATGATATAGCAAACGATGCGACTGTCAATCAGCAGTCAGGAAACTAGCCGTTAAAGACCTGTTGCAGAAGCAGAAATTAGCTGTTGGAAGGCTATTTGGATGGCTATGGAGCTCAAGTATAAATAGGAAGAAGCAACAAACTTGCAGTAAGACTTAGGGGATTATTTGTAAACATTGTAACAAGTTTTCGTCTTCTTCTTGAGAGCTTAATCTTTGTAAAATTACTTCAAGTTTGAAGTAGAATTTATGAGAGATATCCAAGAGTGAACTTGGAGGATATCCAATAGTTGTAGGGAGAGATTGTAAAGTTGCCAAGCATAGGGTTGTTCCGAATGAAAATGGTATTCTGCCAATTTATAGTGAATCAGCATTTTGTCAACTTGACATGTTTGCCATTGTGACGCATGCATCATTTTAAGTTGTAATTTGACATTTATTTTTCTTAAAAAAATTATGTTTACACAATTTGAAGGTTAAGACTTGTAAAGAAATCTCCTTCCATTAGTCCCTGTTGTATCATATTGGAAATTGTCTACTATTCACCAAAGCTTTACCTATTAAGTCCATTGTACTTTTGTTTTTATAACTTAGGGCAGTTTTATCTTTTCATAACAAAATTGGTCATTTGTAAATAAACTATTTACCTATAAATTGAAAATGTCGACTTATAAGTAAGGATTTCAAACCAAAATGGTTTGTTTTGTAATTAAAACATGTTCCAACCAAAATGGCCTGTTTTGTAATGAAAATATGTTCTAATCAAAATGGTTTGTTTTGTAATAAAAATATGAAATGATCTTAAATTACAAAAAATACGATAAACTAGATTTAATATGCAATTTTTTTTTCACTATTCATGTTTGTCGGTATTTTTCTTCTATTTTTTGTGTATGTTTTCACAAACTCTAACAAAACAAGAGCTCTCCACACGCAAAACATACGGTGGGGAATCTCCGCTCCATCCATGTCAGCTGACAGGCCCACCAATCCATTATTTGCTTTGATGTTAACCTCCGTAGCTACGTTGATAAAAGCCACTCCATTAAATTTCCCTAATATTGAGAAGACCACAAACAAGATGCCCAAGTCAATGTTTCGGCTATTAGACGATCGAACATTGTCTCATTAATGAAGTCCTGAGTCAACTAGTAAGAATCTTTGATATTTCACCCTCTTCAATCTTATCCCCAGTCAGTCTATTCCTTTGGGTACTTAATAGTTGTGCGTGTTGAGTGTTATGTGGATAATCTGCCAATTTATAGTGAATCGGCATTTTGAATCGGCTTAGTATATCCTACCACAAATTTGGAGGGTGTTGAGCTAGGGATTCTTGAGATCAGGGGTGAATGAAGAATAAGCGGGAGAAGAATTTCTTGACTCATTATAGATATCTTCTTTTGCAGCAAAGGTTAGATAAGAAAGAAAGGAAGATGGAGAAGAAGAATGGTAAGGCATTAGTAACTGATAGTAGCAGGGAGGATAGGAGCGTGGAGATGGTCGCTGGAGCTGGGCTCCAGGAACCCTCCGTTTGCTCTAGGCTGGTGATGAAAAAAGGGGATGCACCCTTGATAGCTGGGAGCGGTGTAGTGGACCAAGTACCTAAGAGGTCCTATGCTGAGGCGATGACGGCATCGGCGGAGACTGAACGGCTTAGGAACCATGCTGAAGTGGGTGGGGCGTGGGTGGAGGCGCCTCAGGATGTTCCAACTGTTAAACCATCGATGGGACCGGAAGCCTTTGCGGTTCTTAGAGCAAGGTGCAAGACTAAGGTAGTGTTTGAGCAGGATGAGATTGACTCCTATTGTAGTGGATGACAGAATGCTCTCATTGGTAAGGTGATGGGGAGGCGAATTCCTATGGGGATTCCGAGGGATAAGCTATGTCGGATGTGGAAGATGAAGGGGGGTTTCTAGGTTGCAGGATTGGCAGAGAATATGTTTGTCGTTAGATTTGAAGGGGAGGAGGACCGGTGTAACATCCAAGCTACTGACCCATGGATTGTAAAAGGAAGACCATTGCCATTAATTAGGTGGGAAAGGGGTTTTCGGCCATCGGAGGCGGTCTTTAATAGGATGCCTGTTTGGATGCAATTGTCTGAGCTGCCATCGGAGTTGCATAATGATAAGGCGGTGAGAAAGCTTGTGGCCAATGCAGGGACTCCGCTACTGGTTGATGTTCCACCTAAACCATCAGCATTCTATTTGGCACGAGCCTGTGTAGAAGTCAGTCTAGAGGAGCCTCTAAATGTGGGTGTGGAAGTAGAATACAAGGGGAAGGATTTTTTTGAAAGATTTGAATTTGAAGGGGTTGTGATTTGCAGTAAGTTTGGCAGAGCTGGGCATAGGCAAGAGAAATGCTCTGTATCGGTGGTGATGAAAAGCATCCAAAATGATCAGAGGCATGTGGAAGATGGCTGTGCTGGAGTGGAGAGTGTGGTGAGGGAGTAGTTTGGAAGGAAGGATGACTTACCGCCCCTAGGGGTTGAGGATGGGCTTCAGCTGATGCAGGTGAAGAAGGTGGCTGCTCCGGCGATGAGGATGGTATGGGTGGCTGATCCGTTGCCGCAGGCGGAGAAGATGCAGGTGACTGCTCCAGTGATGCAGGTAGAGAAGAAGGATGCGGGGAAGGAGATGGTTGTTCCGGCGGCGCAGGTTGCTCCGGTGGAGTTTGACAATGGGTGGATCATTGTTCGAAGAGGGAGGCGTTGGTTCCGAGGTGGTCCAAGGCGCGATCCACGAGGGGGAAATGACAAATTGGCTTGGAGACAGAGTGGAGCGAATGGGATTGTAGCACCGTTGAGGTATGGATGGAAGGTGGTGCAGGGCTCCCAAACTGGTGAAAGGATGGCGGCAGGAGAGGATGGTGGACATCATGTAAAGGGGATAGAAAGGATTGTTCAAGAAGCTTCCGGATGGTCATCTTCCTCAGGGCCAAGCTTACCTCCAGAATTTGCGGTACGTGGCGAACATGGGGTCGAGACTGTCTGGGCTGGGCCTAATGTTATTGGGCGGGGTGACACTAGAAATTTGGATGAGCCTACTCATAACTTGCTGGACCGGGGTGCAAGGTTGGATGTCCCAGATTTTGTAGATCGAGATGAGGCTTCCCTATCAAGTGGAGATGGATCTGACACTAATAGATTGCTGAACATTTAAATTTAACATTTAATGTGTAGTATATATATATACTAGTAGATGCCCGTGCCTACGACACGAATATTTAGGGTTTTTTCTGAATAATTCGGCAAAACCTCCCCTATACCAAGAGCTAAATGAGACAATTCTACAACATTTCTCAAATATGAAAATTAAATTACAGTATAAAAGGGACGAACATTGTCCCTGGGGCAAACCTTGTCCCCACAAACCACACAAACCATAATTGCAGCAATTCATACATCTATGAGGAAGAAGACGAATAAAAAACTATTACATATGCTCAAATCTCCTATGCGTTGATTCCTTATCTTTGTACTTTAGTTCTTAGATCCTGCATTCTATAGTTTTTATAGCTTTCATTGGGTGGCTAACATATGCTCAAGTCCATAGAACTTATCAAGTGTAATAAAATGCTTGCTCAACAGGGCTCAAACCTGGCAATAATGTGTTGAGACATGCATACTTTCTAACATCACATAACAAAGAAATAAAAATTGCTGACCAAGAGAAAACTAAGAAATGCAATTGAACTTACAATGATGTTGAATATGAAAGTAGCTTACAGGAGCTCAATTTCTTTGTCTGCTACAACCTACAGTCAATCACGAATCTTAGGGTTTCATTCCCACTGCATCAGCAGAAACAATTATGCTAGTCAGGTCTGTAGGGTTTGAGTATTAGGTGCATCATAATATTTGCCTGCATACTCTGCTTGCATATAGAAAGTAAATATATAGATATAGTTAAGATTAGGTGAGCATCAGCTGCACAATCTCTAAAAGTACTTAATTAAGATTAGGTGTTTAACATATCAACATCGGTTTTTCCACTCAACTTATATATACAATATATATCTATATCACTCTGGTTAGTTCTAATTAAGATTAGCTGCACAATCTCTAAAAATACTTTATTTTGTGAACATCAGATTGACATACCTAGTCAATCTTAATTAAGATTAGGTGCACATCAGATTAGGAGAACAGAGTCATATAAAAAACAATAAACTTTTGAGGATTGCGAATCATCTCAAGGTGAATAAATCACAAAAATACTGGTTTGAGAGCAGAGTCAAGTAGGTTCACAATTGCATATAAGTTATTTAGAGGCACATATGCTGTGATACACATTTGGTTGCAAATCCTCTTCACTCTCACCCTAATGTTGGAGCCAAGAAACAATCACCATTTCGAGGAACTAACTATTTAGGAGCGTCCTAAATCAGGCATTTAATTCCTTTTTTCACTTGTCTTTGACCTTAATGAAGATGCCAAGTTCCTCTACAACCTAAAATGTACAATAAAAAGACGCAAACAGGTTCAAGGCAAATATCAAAGCCATCTGCAACAAATCACAACCAAATCAGAGTTGCCAATACCAGAATTAGATTTCAGATTCGAAGGATCGAGATTTCCCAGAAAACCAAACTTCTACACGATGTCAACCAACTCCACAACCCCAAAACCCTGCGGTGTAGCCGTCGGCTTAAGGGAAATAGATTAGGTGTCAAATAGATTAGGTGTTCCATATAGCAAAACCCTCTTCTCCCTGGACATAAGTAAATGCAAACTCATGCAAAACTGGTTGATAAACCAAAACAAAGGCAATACATCAATGGTGTGTATGCAGGTATAGCATATGATAAATGGTGTATATTCAACCAGTATATACATCAATGGTGGTTGCCTCTTCTCCCTCAACCAGTATACACGTCAAACTCATGTGATGGTTGCCTCTTCTCCCTCCACCATTGATGTATATATTAATCTGCCAATACTTCTAATCTATTTTTTAAAAGTATATCATCTTCTACCAAATTTGGCAGAAAAAGTAAATGCATATCCAAAACCCTCTTCTCCCTCGATGTCAATCAAAGAAATGATTGAACTGTGACAGTGTGGTGAAATTATGAAATTGAACAACATTAGAGGAAAATCGCAGTTGATCTGCTTGCATAATTTTTGTGCATGCAACTTTTATAGAAATGGAAACACATCCCCTAGATGATTTGCAAATAAGTAATCCTAAAGCAGATGAGGAAATAGTAAATCTGCACCATTGTGTTCAACTAACTATTATCAGAAAGCTAGCATAAGTAGCATCCTATCAGTGATGTATGTATGATCCATTCGACACATCAGTCGAAAGGTCCAAATTGCGAATGCATCAATCTATCTAAGATCAAATACAACACATTCATGTCAAATGTTTGGTGCGAAACATGTAAACCACAAAGGAATGATTGAGAGAGAAAGCTTCATCACAAACATGTAAAGGCGAAGATCCAAAACCCTTTTCTTCCTCGATGTCAATCAAAGAAATGATTGAATTGTCGCAGTGTGGTGAAATTATGAAATTGGAACAACATTGGAGGAAAATCGCAATTGATATGGTGGCATAATTTTTGTGATTAACTCACCAAAATCGCTGGAGAAACAGAAACACATCCCCTAGATGATCTGCAAATAAGTAATGATTGAGAGCTATTTGTTAAAATAACCATTACTTGATTCACATCCCAAGCAACTAAACTCCAATCTTGGGGGCGGCAGAGCTGTCGGCCTAAGGGGGGATGGGGACGGAAGCGCTGAAGTACCTGGGGCTGGCGGAGTGGAGCGCTTGCTGCCACCGTCGTTGATCTGAGGTTGTGGCGCGGTGGGTTTAGAGTGAAGAAGAAGAACAGCCAGCGAGAGGCAAGGACATGTGGGAGGGGCCTTCAGGTGGTCGGAGAGGTAGTGGTGAGGCTACTCGGGGCGCCGTGAGGGGCGCTGGCGCGAGACGGTGTTGGTGCAGCGATTATAGCTAGAGATGTTGGGGTCCTTCAGGCGGTCGGAGAGGTGGTGGCGAGACGATGGCGAGGCTACTTAGGGCGTCGTGAGGGGCGCCAGCGACGACGAGGCAGCGGTGTCGAGGCTACACGGGGCGACGGCTACGGCGAGGCAAGATCTGGGGTGGGTCGATGTCGACGGCGGAGAGGAAGATGGTCAACGACGGTTGATCTCAGTCGTAGGTGAGGACGGAGGAGGGCAACCGCGATCTCAGTCGAGGCAGGGCATGGGAGTTTCGGGGTCGCGGCAACCAGTCCCAGAGCGACTCCCCGCCCGATCCAGCTCTCCATCACCGCCATCGACCTCAGGATCTTGATCCCTAGGTCCACCACGGGGTCCACTGCCATTGAGGAGAGGACGGCGAGCGTGCGGGCGAGGGAATTGGTGGGGACGTCGGGGAAGAGGTGATCGATGTCGGAGAGGTCGAGGACCGCGGGGTGCTGCGGATCGCGAGGCAAAGAGGCGGCGGCGTCATCGGAGGCTACTCGAGGCGCATCCCTAGCTCCCATCAACTTTGAGCAAGCCTTTACCTGGGCGTTGGGGATTAGGCGGTTGGCGAGTTTAGAGGAGCGGAGGAGAGAGAGAGGAGAGAGGGAGCTCGGGACGGCGTTCCGGCGAGAGGACGAAGGAGGTGAGGCCGACGGCGTGGGGCGAGGCCGACGCGGGTTGTGTGTGACCGACGGCGTTGGGTGGGGTCGACGGTGTGGGCGAGGTCTCGGGGGGATGGGGCATAGGGGGATGGGGGAGATGAGAGATCAGCAGAGAGGGACGGGATGTGATTCCCTCTCTCTCTCTCCCTCTCTCTCTCTCAAACTTAACTTTTATTTGGAGAGGAGAGGTGAAATTTTAAGCGGGAGTTTTTGGTGGGAACTAAATTTTGGATGAGAATCTCAAAGTTAATGATGGAATCTGGACTGTTGGATGTGTTTGGAGATAAATCTAGACCGCTCTTTATGTCTTATAGTTGAGGCATTTCAAAAACCGCCCTTCCTTATAATATATATATATATATATTCTCATACTTTGAATGTTCATATAATGACGCAATAAAGTTACACACATACACATACACACACTCACATAATGACACGATAAAGTTACACAAATATATTAATATTCATATTACTTTATTGCATATATATGTGTCATAATATAGTGACTTTATTGAGATTAAAATAATGTTCACATAATTTTAATTTTCACATGATTTTATTGAATATATTTTAATATATTCACGGGATGTATAGGAGATGCACAACAGATGGGTGCGTCGCATTTTGGCCATTTCAAACGATGCACGATTTGCCTCAAAAATACATCGCACGATGCATGCATTAGTTGATGTATAGTGAACCAAACACAGGATCACCATGAAGGGTGTATCACACGGCGTGATGCACCCTGATTTATCCCAACCAAACTCACCCCTAAATATAATGCAAGAGCTAAAGCATTATAGTGATTAGCGAGTGGTGGGACAGAAGATACGAAACCTATCATAATGTCATATCTTAATCAGCATAATTGGTGAAATAATAGTTTGTCCACCTTTTAAAAGTTACTCATGTCCACCATTTACGGTTCTCCACCCTTGGATCGGATAAACCTCCACCATCATATATATATACTAGTGAATGCCCGTGCCTACGACACGGATATTTAAGGTTTCTTTCAGAAAATTTTGGCAAAATCTACCCTGTACTGAGAGTTAAATGAAACAATTCTACAACATTCTTCAAATACAAAAATTAAATCACATTATAAAAGGGGCAAACATTGTCCCCGAGGCAAACCTTGTTCCCACAAACCACACTAACTAAGTATAGCATAGCTAGCAATAAAAGCCCCCGGGGCAAACCTGGTAACCACTTGAAATATATGGATAGAATTATGGTCTTGGATAGATTTATGGTCTTGAGAAAGACAATTAAAAAGATGTTGATATGAGAAGCTTAAACAGAAAAGCATCAACATGGCTTCTCTAACATCCACCTCGCACGTAACCACCATGGCTTCTCTAACCTTCTATTGATAATACGTCTGGGAGTTTATGTCTCGATCTTGATGGAGAATTGCGTCCGTGGCACCCAAAATACAACCTGCAACAGAATCATGAGATCATAAACGACTAAAAAATATTGGCAATATAAATATGATATGTACAATACATACATTATTCGAGGTCCTACTAAGCAGGGTCATTCTGCTGTTATACAACATGTTTTGAGCATGTGTGTCCCAATCCTGTGGCAGAAAAGAATATCAAATAATTCTTACAATCAACCAAGACTTCTTGGAAAAATATATCCTTGGACGTATTTGGTTCAGTGTTGTAAGTGAGAAAGCTAATATGCTTTACTTACCGCATTTGCAGCAGGTGGTGCTAGGCGTCTTGATTGTGCCTGAAAACATGGTAGTAACATGCTTTACTTTTCTGACAGTATTATTTTTATCAAATATTATATAAGTGTTTTTTTCCACTCACTAAAGGTGGTTGCATGGCATGTAGGTCATGCTCAGAGCGAATCTCAACAGGAATTTCGCTATCGCGTAACATTTCAACAGTTCGTCGGACATTATTATCTTCCTAAGCACTCAAAAAGTTTATTTCTAAAAATAAGAATTACGTGGTAGGTAATTACTGTTTTCAAAAGAGTAATTAAATATATAAACATGAACCATAGAGTAACTCACCGTTCCGAAAATGACGACATGATCCATACTACCTAGAATGAGCTTTGGAACAGTGTATTAGTGAGGGCAGAATCAAATCAAACCTTGGCAAATAAAGCAAGGGAAATCCACAATAATCTGTCAAAACAAAATTAAAAAATTAGTACAATATTTGACAACATGATATATATTATTTCTAAATAATGTGAAACTTAAGTTACCTCATTATGATTATTCCAATTTTATGAAGTACCATTACAACAAAACCTCAGTATAAACTATATTTGATGTGGAACTTGACCGATCTTCGGAAAGTAGGACACTTATGCGATCATCATATGTGCATCTAGATAGCGCCACATATAATTGCCCATGACTAAAGACAGGTGTGCGCAAGTCAATCCCAGCAAATTTCACTGATTGACCTGGAGATTTATTTATTGTCATGGTATATGCCAATCGAATCGGAAATGGACGCCTTGCCATATGAAAAGGCAAACATTCTGAAGTTGTTGGAGTCAATGATATCCTTGGAATGAATAATAAATTGTCAGATTTATCTCCATTTAAAATCAGAGCCTCAATTATACGCGAAGCACATCTCACAGCCATCAATCGTGTGCCATTACAAAGTCCATTCTTTGCCGCTATATTCCTCAACAATATTACTGGACAACCCACTTTCAACTCTAACTTAAACGGCGTTAATCCAACAGGATTCAATGAGTTTAAATACTCATTTGGATACCGATTAGTTATAGTAGAATCAAGTTCATCTTGTGAAATTTTGTCAGCCGCCAAAAAAGTAATTATCTCTCCAGGAAAAGCATTTAACACATCTGTATTGATAGAAATCACATCATCATTATGTGCAGAAAGAATTGTCCACTCAGTCAAGAAAGTTGAAGTCACTGTACCCACAACATCGAGCTGTGGATAAATAGTAAAAAGGACCTCATGCAAATTTTGACACCTACGTATTGTTGATGGAAGCTCTACAAAATCTTCTGAGTTTATCCCAATCTACGAATTAAGAATAAATAACCCCAAATTAATGAAATAATAATATTCAAGCAACATGACTAGAAGAAAAAAGATAAAAAGCATATTACCTTTGTTAAGAATATTAAAAAATTTATGTTTCCAATGACGGAATTATTCAAGCGCATGTTCTGGCACAAAGTCAGCACATGTACATTGATGAGTGCATGAAAGTGCACTCTGAATAGCCTTATAACTAGTTTAATTACTATATTTTTCATCCTTAATTAGCCTCTTTATTACTATTTTTATATCTACATGTTGCTTCACATAGTTCTTTGGAAAATATAGGAAAAAGGAGCAAAGAAGCTGAAAAGATTACATTGATCAACTTGAAAAATTAACCTGTACCTTCTCATGAAGAATCAGATGATGTGCCATATATGGTTGAAAAGCTCTTGAAGTCTAGTTTCTGGAGAATTTTACGGTTCGTAATTCCGAGTTTCCTAGAGAAAATTACGATAATTTTAGTACCAATGGCGCAGTCTGGATGGCAAAACAGTAAATACTCTGGAAAGTAAGATCAATCCTTCTCCCTTGTAGGATCGATCCGTCTATGCACAGACCTGACAGAACGCATACTTTTCACATGAGCACAGTAGGATCGATCCTACTATCCATCCTACTGAGTAAGATCGATCCAACACCCATGGAAGGATCGATCCGAGTTGGGCGTAGCCAGAAATTGAAGATTTTGATGCAACGGATCGATCCTACACCCATGGAAGGATTGATCCTACCTTTGCCGTGAAGAAAATCAACGGTTCAGATCTAATCCGAGGATAGAGACACTTAAGGCTATAAATAGAACTCTTTCTACGGTTTGAGGGGGGCTTTTTGGCAGCGTTTGGAGGAAATGAGACTGGTTCAAGGCTTGGTTTTCTTTTCTTTTTCTCATCTTCTTTCTTCATTAGTTTTGTTGCCCTCATGATGAACATGAGTGACTAATTTCTTCTCTAAGGTACCGATGTAGCCTTAACTGAATCATTCTATGTTATTGGATCATGTTTATTTAATCAGTTTATATTTCTTGTTTGATTCATTATTATAACTGAGATCTTAAATACCTTTATCTGGCCGATAGAAATATTATAGATTATTTTATGTGAGATTAGGTGAGGCTTCATTCCCTAATCTTGCAGGATCTATGAATAAATGAGTTTATGTCAAAGCCGGGTTCAAGCTAAGACTATTCTTGGTTCGTGATTGTTCTTCAGAGCTTAATGGATTCTTGGTTAACACTTAGTTATTGGTTCATTAGCTAGGGTTAATTGAGGGTACTTGGTGAAGACCGCGGCGGAACGGATCATCATACCGGAAGAATGAACCCTTGGAATTAAACTGAGATATTGATTGATTCAATGCATAGAATGAGGATGTTAGCATTCATCCATCATATTTCTTATTTTGATCGGAACCTTAGTATTCACCCATCATATTTCTATCATTTTCTTATTTTGTTATTAGATCATCAATTTTCGAGACTTCATATTTCGCATTTTTCCTTCCTTATTTTCTTCCTTCTATGTTCTTTAGCGTTTTATTCTAATAATCTCTACAAATCTCTGTGGGTAGGATACTCGTTTTGTTGCTATACTGATCACACCGATTCGTATACTTGCGAGATATAAAATTTATTCATCAAGTTTTTGGCGCCGTTGCCGGGGATTTGATTAGAGTTTATTAGTAGTGAATGCAAGGTCGCCGATCACGGAAAGAAAAGTTGTTGCCCTTGAACGATAAAGTAGATCAAATTGGTTGGAAGAAGAGATTTAACAAAGATAGCCTGTTCACATCAGATCTAGGAGTTCAAGAGGAGGAACAAGAGGAGATATAGCTTAATAACAATGTACGTCCTTTGGAGGAATACGCGAGGCCTACTATTTCTACATGACCTTCATGCATCGCGTTACCTGCAGAGGCTAGGAATTACGAACTTAAAAATCTACATTTTTCTATGATTCCTAAATTTCATGGTTTACCTTCTGAAGATGCACTGACTTTTATGAAAGATTATTATGCTACTATTCAGAGTTTTTCTCTAGGTGGCATTACTGAAGATCAACTGAGGATGCGATGTTTTCCTTATACCTTAAAGGATAAAGCGAAGAGATGGCTGATGTCGTTCCCTCCTGGATCACTCACTATTTGGGATGCAATTTATAACAAGTTTGTTAGCAAATTTTATTCTCATGTCATGACTACTAACTTGAGAAGACAAATTCGAAATTTTCAGCAAGCTAATAGAGAACCATTCCATGAAGTATGGGATAGATTTAAGATGCTTTTGATGCAATGTCCCCATCATAATTATTCTTTAGAAAATCAGATGAAGTATTTTTATGATGGACTAAATCTTTCTTGTCAGACTATGGCAGATAATACTGCAGGTGAAGCGATGTTCAAAAGGACACCCCCAGAAGCATATGAGATTTATGAGATGTTGGGATCTAACTCGCAGCAGAGGGACACAAGGAATAAGGCGAGAGGCATCCATGAGCTAAACCAGAACGACGATATGGCAAGGCAAATCGCAACCATGAACAAGAAGATGGACGCCATGATGTCCACTCACGCCAAACCGGCTGAGGTTTGTTCAATTTGCAATATTGTTGGTGATAGGTTTGATTCATGTCCTTCTGGTTGTGACTTTCCGGAATATGTGCAGGAACAAGCTAATTTGATGAATGCTTATAACCCGAGACTTAGATTTGACCCTTATACAAATACTTACAATCTTGGTTGGAGGGAGCATCCGAATTTTTCATGGAAAAATACTACTAATGCTAGCATGCCTTCTGCTAATCAATCTAACCCACCTGTTAAGTCGTCTTTGGAATCAACTATGTTGGCTTTTATGCAGAAAATAGACTCAAAGATGGAACAACAATATTCGACCATTGCTCGACATGATGCAGCATTGAAGAATGTTTCAGCATCCATTGGGAAGTTGGAAGTTCAAGTGGGACAGTTTGCAGATGCTGTACGAGCCCATGTTCCAGGTAGATTTCCAAGCCAACCTGAGCAAGCCAACGCAGTTACTGTTCTTCATTTAGGTAAGATAATTGATAACAATATTAATGTTGAAGTTACTGATATGTGTAGTGATGATAAAATTGAGGAAGTCGAGAGGGAAGAGCCCTCGAAGAGGCCACCGCGGGCCACATCTTCTTCTGAACATGGAAAGAGAGCAATTTCAAATCCGGAGGTTCGTCACAACACTCCTCCACCATATGTGCCGCCAATTCCTTTTCCAGGCCGCCTGAAGAAAGCCAAAATGGATAAGTCATATTCTGAAATTTATGATATTCTATCGAAGGTTAATGTGAACTTATCATTGCTTGATGTAATTAGAAAAATGCCTGCTTTTCCAAAGTTCTTCAAGGAACTACGTACTTCTAAGCGTAAGTATGAACCTAATGAAAAGGTGATGGTTTCAGAGACGGCAAGCGCGGTTCTACAAAGGAAACTTCCACCCAAGCTTAAGGATCCAGGGAGTTTTAACATTAGTATTACTGTTGGTGATATAAAAATAGGGGAGGCAATGCTTGATTTAGGAGCCAGTGTTAATTTGATGACTTACTCTGTTTCCGTCAGTTAGATCTGGGTGAATTAAAACCTACTACTATGACTCTACAACTTGCAGATCGTTCAATTAAATATCCATTAGGCATTGTAGAAGACATCTTAGTACAAGTTGATAAGTTAATTATCCCTGCTGAATTTGTAATATTGGATATGGATGATGCACCATTGAATGATAGAAATTTACCTATTTTGTTGGGATGTCCATTCATGGCTACAGCTGAGACTATGATTAATGTGAAGGATGGTAAGCTCAACATGACAATTTTAGGTGAAACTGTTGAATTTATAGTGTTTGAGTCTATGTCCTGTCCTTCAAATTCTTTTGATTGTTTTTCAATAGATGTTGTAGATTCATTGGTGTTCTCTAATTTCAGACAGGAGCAACTGAAGACTACATTGAAAGCGGATTTGAAAATGGTGGAGGATAACTTGCACAGTTATAAGAGAGCAAAGGAGGTCTTCGCACCGCTTGAAGCATTACAGTCATATAAACCTGGCTGAACCTTAAGGCTTTGCAGTACGTCTTGCCTAGATGTTAAATAAAGCGCTGGGTGGGAGGCAACCCACCAAGGTAACCTGTTTTAAGTTTCAATTTTTAGTTTTATGTTTTCTCTTTTGTTTTTCTTTTAGGATTTCAGCCACCCGGAGGATCCTGGAGGAGATGTTCGCTATTCTATCAGGTAGCCTCTTTCTTATTTAAACTATCTTGTATCTCCTTTATATGGAATTATTGGATAGCCACCTCCTACATATCTTCTTGTTTACGATGCACACATTGAGGACAATGTTAATTTCACGTTGGGAGGTGTAGACATTCATGATCGTATTTATGCTACCTTGTGGGTATAATAGTGTTAAATTGTACGTGAGCTGAAATTTTTATGCTTATTATACATGCTGCTTTCATATGGATTGACCTATACATTGATTGCATGCGTGATAACTTGAAGGTAGATTATTATGTGAGTCACACACGAACACTTTTTGTGCAGTTGCGATTATACTCACCAGAGGAATGAGCATGCTATTGTCAATCTAGACCATGATTTCAGCATTAGCTAGTGTTGAGCATTGCATGCAGAGAAAAAAAAAGAAAAAAAAAAGAAAAAGTTCTGGAGCTTGATTAAGCTGTGCCTAAACGACTATTAGGTGATCTACTGAGTAACCGGGTGTTCTTGCCTCAGGAAGCTGGGAGCTCGCGTAAAAAGGTAGAACCACTAATAGCTAGAAAAAAACTACTCAGTGTTTTGTTAAGTAACCGGGTCTCTGCGCCTCAAGAAGCGGAGAGTGCTGGCGTAAAAAGGCAAAATGTCAGATAGTTGAAGGAAAAAAATAAAAAAATAAAAAGAGCATGTTGTACTTAAAGTGCAAGGGTTGGATGATTGGTCATGAAGATAGTAGTGTGTTTGGACTAATGGTGGATAGAAGTTGCTTCTGTACGCAACATTTATTTGTCACATCACTTGTGTTCTTCTGAATGGTGATTAGCATGTTTAAGAGTAGAAGTTAATCTCATGTGTTGGTAGCTGTGTATGAGTATAGTACGTTTTCGTGCTCTGTATTATATAGAACACGATCGAGTTGACGACGTAGAACTCTTATTATGCATGTCTACACCCTTGGACAATGGTGTGCTTAATTATAAATTTATGCGCTTAAAATTGCTAGAGACTAGCAATAAGCTGGTTGGGGGGTGTGATGAGTGCATGAAAGTGTACTCTGAATAGCCTTATAACTAGTTTAATTACTAGATTTTTCATCCTTAATTAGCCTCTTTATTACTATTTTTATATCTATATGTTGCTTCACATAGTTGTTTGAAAAATGCAGGAAAAATGAGCAAAGAAGCTGAAAAGATTACATGGATCAACTTTAAAGATTAAATTATACCTTCTCACGAAGAAACAGATAATTTGCCATATATGGTTGGAAAGCTCTTGAAGTCTAGTTTATGGAGAATTTTACGGTTTATGATTCCAAGTTTACTAGAGAAAGTTAAGGCAATTTTAGTACCAATGGCGCAGTCTGGATGGCAAAACAGTAAATACTCTGGAAAGTAAGATCGATCCTTCTCCCTAGTAGGATCGATCCTTCTCTGCACAGACCTGACAGAACGCATACTTTTCACATGAGCACAGTAGGATCGATCCTACTATCCATCCTACTGAGTAAAATCGATCCTACACCCATGGAAGGATCGATCCGAGTCGGGCGTAGCCAGAAATTGAAGATTTTGATGCAACGGATCGATCCTACACCCATGGAAGGATCAATCCTACCTTCGCAATGAAGAAAATCAATGCTTCTGATCTAATCCGAGGATCGAGACACTTAAGGCTATAAATAGGATTCTTTCTAGGGTTTGAGGGGGGCTTTTTGGTAGCGTTTGGAGGAGAGGAGACTGGTTCAAGGCTTGGTTTTCTTTTCTTTTTCTCTTCTTATTTCTTCATTAGTTTTGTTGCCCTCTTGATGAACATGAGTGGCTAGTTTCTTCTCTAAGGTACCGATGTAGCCCTAACTGAATCATTCTATATTATTAGATCATGTTTATTTAATCAGTTTATATTTCTTGTTTCATTCATTATTATAACTGAGATCTTAAATACTTTTATCTGGCCAATTGATGTATTATATATTGTTTTATGTGAGATTGGGTGAGGGTTGATTCACTAATCTTGCAGGATCTATGAATGAATGAGTTTATGTCAAAGCCGGGTTCAAGCTAAGACTATTCTTGGTTCATGATTGATCTTCAGAGCTTAATGGATTCTTGGTTAACACTTAGTT